>JAKSZT010054260.1:1076387-1092576 GCA_026826555.1 Tolypeutes matacus | reverse complement strand
CATCAGTGGAATAGAATTGAGAATCCAGAAATATACCCTCACCTATATAGTCAACTGGTTTTTGACAAACCTACCAAGCCACGCTAATGGGAAAAAACAGTCTCTTCAGTAAATGGTGTTGGGAGAACTGGATATCTGTAACCAAAAGAATGAAAGAGGACCCCTATCTTACCCCCTATACAAGAATCAACTCAAAATGGATCAAAGATCTAAATATAAAAGCTAGGACCATAAAACTACTAGAAGAAAATGTAGGGAAACATCTTCAAGACCTTGTAGTAGGTGGTGGTTTCTTGGACCTTACACCCAAAGCACGTGCAAAAAAAGAAAAAGTAGATAAATGGGACCTCCTCAAAATTAAACACTTTTGCACCTCACAGGACTTTGTCAGAAGGGTGAAAAGGCAGCCGACTCAATGGGAAAAAATATTTGGAAATCACATATCTGATAAGGGTTTAATATCCAGGATATATAAACAGATGTTACAACTCAACAATAAAAAGACAAATGACCCAATGAAAAAATGGGCCAAGGGAAGCGGCTGTGGCTCAATCAGTGGGGCTCCCGTTTGCCATGTGGGAGGCCCCGGGTTCGGTTCCCGGGGCCTCCTGGTGAAGGCGGGCCCGCCCGCGTGGTGTGGTTGGCTGACCCAGCGAGCACAGGCAGCAGGGGGGGGGATAAATGAATAAATAAATAAAATCTTTAAAAAAAAAAAAAAAAAAAAAAAAAATGGGCCAAAGACTTGAATAGACATTTCTCCGAAGAAGAAATACAAATAGCAAAAAAACACATGAAGAAATGCTCAACATCACTCATGATTAGGGAAATGCAAATCAAAACTACAATGAGATATCATTTCACATCTATCAGAATGGCCACTGTGAAAAAGACAGAGAACTACAAGTGTTGGAGAGGATGTGGAGAGATAGGAACACTTCTTCACTGTTGGTGGGAATGCAGGATGGTACAACCACTATGGAGGACTGTTTGGCAGTTCCTAAAGAAGTTGAATATAGACTTGCCACGTGACCCTGCAATACCACTACTGGGTATATACCCAGAAGAACTGAGAACAGTGACACGAACAGACATCTGTACACCGATGTTCATAGCAACATTATTCACCATTGCCAAAAGTTGGAAACAACCCAGGTGTCCATCAACAGATGAATGGATAAACAAACTGTGGTCTATTCACACGATGGAATATTATGCAGCAGTAAGAAGAAATGAAGTCATAAAGCATATGGCAACATGGATGAACCTGGAGGACATTATGTTGAGTGAAGCAAGCCAGACACAAAAGGACAAATACTGTATGAAAGCATTACTATGAACCAAATATATTGTGTAACATATTGTTTGATTAAAAAAAAAATTTATATTTATCCATTACATTTAATTGAGAAATGTATATATTTATTCATCTGTGTTTACTTTTTAGTTTTTAATTGTTTATATTTTCAATTATTAAATGTACAAAAAAAAAAAAAGAATATATGCATTCAAGAATCCCAGTGAACCCCAGAAAGGATAAACTCGAAGAGAACCACACTCAGACACATACCACTCAACTTTTCATATGCCAAGAACAAGAAGAAAGATCTGAAAGCTGTAAGAGAACACAGCAACATATTACAAACAAGGGAGTCCTAATAACATTAAGTGAAAAAAAATTAAGCGAGAATTTATCGTCAAAAACCATGGAGGCAAGCAAGCAGTGGGATAAAATATTTAAAGTGCTAAAAGAAAACAACTGTCAACAAAGAATTTTAGGGTCGGATGTAGCTCAACTGGTTGGGCGTCCGTCTCCCATATGGAGGGACCTGGGTTCGATCCCTGGGACCTCCCGGTAAAAAAAAAACAAAAAAAAAAACAAAGAATTTTATATCCAAAAATGAGGAAGAGGGGAGCGGATGTGGCTCAAGCAATTGAGTGCCCATCTCCCACATGGGAAGTCTGGGGTTCAGTTCCTGACTGGGGTTCAGTGCCTCCTAAAGAAGACAAATAAACAATGAGCAGACAATGAGCAAAAAAAACAAAAAAAAAACAAAACAAAAAAAACGAGCAGAGCATGGATATGGCTCAAGCAGTTAAAGGCCCACCTCCAACATGGGAGGTCCCAGGTTTTGTTCCCAGTACCTCCTAAAGAAAACACAGAAAAGGAGCAGACAATGAGTGAAAACAATGAGCAGACAATGAATGCAATCAACGAACAAAAAAAAAAAAAGAGAGAAAAAGCAATGAGCAAACAGACTAGGGAGCCATCTGGGTGGGGGGGGGTGAGGGAGAGATTAAGACATTCCCAGATAAGCAAAGACTAAGGGAGTTTGTCACCACTGGATCTGCCCTATAAGCAATGATAAAGGGAATTCTAGAGTAAAAGGAAAGGACACTAGACAGTGGATTGCAGCGGCATAAAAAAATATAGTTCTCTAGTAAAGATAGTCTGGTAAATGCCAGTACTATTGTAGTTTTTGGTATGTAATCCACTTTTTACTTCTTACAGGTTCTAAATGCAAATGCATAAAAAGTAATGACAAATTTATGGTTTTGGACATACAATGCATAAAGATAAAATTTGTAACAAGTACAAGAAAAAGGAGGGGGACTGTAGGGTATAAGAAGAGTGTTTGTATATGCTATTGAAATTAAGTTGGTATCAAATCAAACATGACTGTTATAGATTTAGAATGTCAAATTTAAGCACCATGGTAACCACACCCAAAAAATCTGAAAAATATATACAGAAGAAAATTAAATGGGACTCAAAATGGTACAGTACAAAAAAGCAAATAAAAATGAAAGTAGGCATTAATGGAAGAATTGAGGGACAAAAAAGATACAAGACTTACAAACACCAAATAGCAAAATGGCAGAAATCCCACATTATCAGTAGTTACTTTAAATGTAAATGGATTAAATGCTCCAGTCAAAAGATAGAGATTGGCAGAATGGCTAAAAAAAGTATGTCCCAAGTATATGCTGTTTACAGGAGACTCACCTTAAAATCAAAGACATAAGTAGTTTCAAAGTAAGAGGATGGAAAAATATACCATGCAAATAGTAACCAAGAGGGAGGTGGGGTAGCTACAGAAATATCAAATCAAATAGACTTTAAGTAAAAAACTGTTATGAGGGACAAAGAAAGTCATTATATACTGATAAAGGGGTCAGTTCAACAAGAAGACGTAACGATTATAAATGTATATGCACCTAATGTCAGAGTCCCAAAATATATGAAGCAAATATTGACAGGTTTAAAGGGAGAAATAACCGCCCCCCAGTTTGCCCAGGACCTTCCTGAAAGTCTCATGTCCTGGGAAACACCTGAGTCCCGCCTGGGACCAGTGATCACCTTAGCTCTGAGTGGCTGTGGAAGTCAGCTTTCACCCACTCAGGAGGTAGCCCTGGACTCCCAGCCCCGTGCTCATGGGTGGCTCAAGGATGGCTTAGCAGGGGCTCTTAACCTTTTTTGTCCCACAGACCCCTTTGCCAGTCAGGTGAAAATCACAGACCCCTTGCTAAGTCCACACTCTACTGTGTATTATTTAATAAATATGTCACACCCGCAAAAAAAAAAAAAAAAAAAAAAAAAAAAAAAAAGGGAGAAATAGAGGGTTGTACATTAATAATAATGTAATAAATAATATACCATTCTCAATAATGGATAGAACACCTAGACAGGGAACAATAAGGAACTAGAAGACTTGAATGATACTGTAAACCAGGGATTCTTAACCTTTTTTTTTTTTTTAAAGATTTTATTTATTTATTCATTTATCCCCCCCTTGCTGCTTGTGCTCGCTGGGTCAGCTAACCATGCCGTGCGGGCGGGCCTGCCTTCACCAGGAGGCCCCGGGAACCGAACCTCCCATATGGTAAACAGGAGCCCTACTGATTGAACCACAGCCGCTTCCCTCTTAACCTTTTTTTGTTCCATGGACCCCTTTGCCAGTAGAGTAAAAACCACGGAATACTACTGTAATTTATTGCATACATTCATAGGTGAAGGAAATGCTAGATTTCAGTTAGAGGTAAGAGAAAATAAAGATAATAAGTTGATTTTTTTTTTTTTCAGTTCAAGCTCACAGACAACCTGAAATCTTTCCAACAGACCCCTTGGGGGGTCTGGAACCCTGGTTAAGAATCCCTGCTCTAATAGACTTAACAGACATATATAGAACACTTCACCTAACCGCAGAACATACATTCTTCTCTAGTGTACATGGGTCCTTCTCCAAGACAGACCATATGTTAGGTCACAAAAAAAGCCTTAATAAATTAAAAAATAATGAAATCCTACAATATATCTTCTCTGACCACAATGGAATGAAGCTCAAAATCAATAACAGAGGGACAACTGGAAAATTCACAAATATGTGGGCATTAAACAATACACTCTTAAACAACCAAAGAGTCAGAGAAGAAGTCACAAAGAAAATTAGGAAATATCTTGAGGTGAGTGAAAACAAAAACAAAACATTTCAAAACTTATGGGATGCAGCAAAGGTAGGGATATTCATAGCTCTAAACGCTTACATTTTAAAAAGAAGAAAGATCTCAAATAAGAGACCTAACTTCAACACTGGAGAATCCAGAAAAAGAAGAGCAAACTACACCCAAAGCAAGCAGAAAGAAGGAAATAATAAAGATTAGAGTGGAAGTAAATAAAATAGAGAATGAAACGACAATGGAAATAATCAAGAAAACCAAAGTTGTGTCTTTGAAAAGACCGGTAAATTCTACAAACCTTCAGGTAAACTGACAGAAAAAGAGAGAGAGGAAACAACTAAAATTGGAAATGAAATGGGGGATATTACTACCACCCCCACAGAAATAAAAAGAATTATGAGGATACTATGAACAACTGTACCCCAACAAATTAGATAATCTATATGACTTGGACAAAGTCCTAGAAACAAACAAACTACACTGACTCAAGAAGAAATTGAAGTTCTCAACAGACTACAAGAAATTGAATCAGTAATCAATAACCTCCCAACAAAACAAAAAACAAAACAAAACAAAACCTCCCAACAAAGGAAAGCCCAGGACCAGAGAGCTTCATTGGTGGATTTTATCAAACAGTCCAGGAAGAATTAATACCAATCCTGCTCAAACTCTTTCAAAAAATTGAAGAGAAGGGAATACTTCCTAACTCATTCTGTGATGCCAACATTAACCTCATAACAAAGCCAGATACATATACCACAAGAAAAGAAAATTATAGACCAATATCCCTCATGAATATAGATGCAAAAATCTTCAGCAAAATATTAGGAGCTGAACCCAACAGCACATTGAAAAGATTATGCACCTTAATCAAGTTTGATTTATCTCAGGTTTGCAGGGTGGTTCAACATAATCATATCACTTAACATAGTGCACTGCATTAATAGAACAAAGGAAAAAAAACAACAGCACATAATCTCAATTGACACAGAAAAGTCATGTGACAAAGTCCAGCACCTCTTCTTAATAGAAACACTTAGAAAACTAGGAATTGAATGAAGCTTCCTCAACATGATAAAGGGCATATATGAAAAACCCACAACTACCATCACACTCAATGGTGAAAGACTGAAAAAGTTTCTTCTAAGATAGGAACAAGACAAGGATGCCCACTGTCACAAATGTTATTTAATATTGCACATGAAGTCCAATCCAGAGCAGTTAGGCAAGTAAAAGAAAGAAAAGGTATCCAAATTAGAAAGGAAGAAGTAAGACTTGCCCTATTTGCAGATGACATGAGCCTATATTTAGAAAATCCTGAAAAGTCCACAACAAAGCACTAGAGCTAATAAACAAATTCAGCAAAGTGGCAGGATACAAGATTAACACGCAAAAATCAGTAGTGTTTATATATGCTAGTAATGAACAATCTGACAAGAAAAAAAATTCCATTTACAACAGCAACTAAAAGAATCAGATCTCTCAGATTAAATTTAATCAAGTTTATAGGGGACTTATATTCTGAAAACTACAAAACATTGATAAAAGAAATCAAAGAAAACCTAAATAAATGAAAGGACATTCCATTTTCATGGATTGGAAGGCTAAATATTAAGATGTTTGTTCTACCCAAAGAGATTTATTGATTCAACTAAATCTCAGTCAAAATTCCAACAACTGCTTCCTCTGCAGAAATGGAAAATCCAACATCAAATTTATATGGAAGGGTAAGGAGCTTTCAATAGCCAAAACCATCTTGAAAAAGAAGAAAAAAGTAAGAGGACCCACATTTCCTGATTTTAATACTTATTAAAAAGGTTCATTAATCAAAACAGCATGGTACTGGCACCACAACAGACATATTGACCAATGGTATCTAATTGAAAGTTTAGAACTAAACCCTTACATCTATGTCCAATTGGTTTTTTGACAAGGGTGCCAAGTCCACTCAATTGGAAAAGAATAGTCTCTTTTGCAAATGGTGCTGGGGAAAATGGATATCCATGTAAAAAAAAATGAAGGTGGACCCCTACCACACATCATATATAAAAATTAATTCTGGTGTCAGCGATGGGGGATACATGGGAGGAAGTTCACCTGGGCGTACATATAAGGCATATAAATGTGTTCATATGTTAATAGGGCATTGTCTCGGTGGGTGAAGATTCACACAATAACCGAGCTCCTGGGGAGCTCTGCCACATTCTCTAATGGAACAGCAACAATCCCCCAACTACAGGGGCAATGACTAGTGAAGGAGCACTGATCGGTCCTTGATATTGATGACTGTGCTTATGAACATTTACTCTGAAATTGAAACTTAGCCTAGTATTATAGGGTGTCTAAGAGTTACCTCCTGAGAGCCTCCTTGTTGCTCAAATGTGACCTCTTTCTAAGCCAAATTCAGCATATAAATGCAATAACTTCCCCCCAGCATGGGCCCTACTTTGGAATTTGTGCTCCCCAGTGTGACAGAGTGGACTCAGTTGTGGTTTCCCTACACACGGCTCTACTGTCCCTTCTATTTGAACCTATATTTAGTGCTACAGTTGGTTAGTGTACATCCAATAGACTTAAATCTTTGTGCTCTCCGTGTGCCACCTGGGCCCTGAATCTCAATGGAGTTGCAACACCTACTCTCCAGTTCATCAGACTCACCCAGGACAACTAACAAGGAGGAGAAGATGGACAACCACCATACCAAGGAACCGAGAGAGTCTACATCTGCAACAAGAGAGTCCTATCAATCAGCCATATGGGATCGAAGCCCCCTCTCAATTAGAGGTGGAGTGGGCACCACCAGCCCAGATTCCTCAGGATTGGGGAATGAATTATGGACTAAAGTAGACTTACTGGTATTCTATTATAGACTTACTATGATTCTACCAATGGAAGAAATTATATCATTGATGTGGAGGCTGTGGCTATTGGAGGTTCTGAAGGCAAGGAGAGGGAAAAACAGGTGTAATATGGGGGCATTTTCAGGACTTGGAAATTACCCTGAATGACATTTCAATGACAGATACAGGTCATTATATATCTTGCCATAACCTACAGAATTGTGTGGGAGAAAGTATAAACTACAATGTAAACTATAATCCATGCTTAGTGGCAGTGCTCCAAAATGTGTTCATAAATTGCAATGAATGTACCACACTAATGAATGATGTTGTTAACTTGGAAAATTGTGGGAGGTGTGAGGAGTGGGGCATATGGGAATCCCCTATATTTTTTATGGAACATTTATGTAAATCTAAGTATCCTTAAAAAAAAAAAAAATTAAGCCAGCATGGTTCAAAGACCTAAACAGAATGACCAAAACTGTAAAACTCCTACAAGAAAACATTGGGAAGCATCTTCAGGACTTGTGTTAGGGAAAGGTTTCTTAGACTGTACATCAAAAGCATGAGCAAGAAAAGTAAAATAGATAGATGGAATTTCAACAACAGGAAAAACTTTTGTGCATTAAAGGACTTCATCATGAAAGTAAAAGGACAATCTACAGAATGGGAGAAAATATTTGGAAACCACATGTTCAAAAAGGGTTTACTATTCAGAATATATAAAGAAATCCTGCAACTCAACACCAAAAAGACAAACAATACAATTAAAGAATGAGCAACTAACCAGCAAGAAGTAACTACAGAAGAATGATCATCACCCCTCAGCACCCCCTTAAGAATAGGGTGTAAACTTTCTGAAGAGGGAGATGAGGCAGGTTAGTACAGAGTAATGGAGGAGAAGACAAAACATGGTTGGCAAACTGCATGGCTGGCAAACAACATGGCTGACAGACCGCATGGCCAGCAGACAACATGGCTGCAAGACCTCGCTGGGACCTTGAGTGTAAACTTGAGGTCCCAGTTTCTCTTTCCGGGACCTCCCCTTGGCCCCAGATATTCCAAACAGTTCTCACTATTGGTCCCACCATTGGTGGGGTAACCAATAACTGCTTGGGCCTATCCCCTTAGCATTAGGAAAGGGAAGGAATAATTAACAGTTTAAAAGGTAATCACACAAGGCAGACTTTTCTCTCTCTGCCTAGAGGGGCCCGCACCAAATCTTGGTGTGTATTTCTGTTTTTCTCTCTCATTTCTCAGCAAGCTCTTTTCTTTCCCCCATTCCCAAATAAACTCTTTTTACTGGCCTAACTAAAAAGACTTTAATAGACATTTCTCCAAAGAAGATATACAAATGGCCAAACAGCACATGAAAAAATGCTCAACATCATTAGTCAGTAGAAAAATGCAAATCAAAACCATGAGATACCCTTTCACACCCACTAGAATGGCTAATACTTAAGAAAAATGTAAAATAAAAGGTGTTGGACCCATGCTGATGGGAAAAAACAGTCTCTTCAACAAATGGTGTTGGGAGAACTGGATATCTATAACCAAAAGAATGGAAGAGGACCCCTATCTTACCCCCTATACAAGAATCAACTCAAAATGGATCAAAGATCTAAATATAAAGGCCAGGACCATAAAACTACTAGAAGAAAATGTAGGGAAACATCTTCAAGACCTTGTAGTAGGTGGTGGTTTCTTGGACTTCACACCCAAAGCACGTGCAACAAAAGAAAAAGTAGATAAATGGGACCTCCTCAAAATTAAACACTCTTGCACCTCACAGGACTTTGTCAGAAGGGTGAAAAGGCAGCCGAGTCAATGGGAAAAAATATTTGGAAATCACATATCTGATAAGGGTTTAATATCCAGGATATATAAAGAGATATTACAACTCAACAATAAAAAGACAAATGACCCAATTAAAAAATGGGCCAGGGAAGCGGCTGTGGCTCAATCAGTAGGGCTCCCGTTTACCATGTGGGAGGCCCCGGGTTCGGTTCCCGGGGCCTCCTGGTGAGAGCAAGCCTGCCCGCATGGCGTGGTTAGCTGACCCAGCGAGCACAAGCAGCAAGGGGGGGATAAATGAATAAATAAATAAAATCTTAAAAAAAAAAAAAAAAATGGGCCAAAGAATTGAATAGACATTTCTCCGAAGAAGAAATACAAATGGCAAAAAAACACATGAAGAAATGCTCAACATCACTCATGATTAGGGAAATGCAAATCAAAACTACAATGAGATATCATTTCATACCTATCAGAATGGCCACTATGAAAAAGACAGAGAACTACTAGTGTTGGAGAGGATGTGGAGAGATAGGAACACTTCTTCACTGTTGGTGGGAATGCAGGATGGTACAACCACTATGGAGGACTGTTTGGCAGTTCCTAAAGAAGTTGAATATAGACTTGCCACGTGACCCTGCAATACCACTACTGGGTATATACCCAGAAGAACTGAGAGCAGTGACACAAACAGACATCTGCACCCCGATGTTAATAGCAACATTATTCACCATTGCCAAAAGTTGGAAACAACCCAGGTGTCCATCAACAGATGAATGGATAAACAAACTGTGGTCTATTCACACGATGGAATATTATGCAGCAGTAAGAAGAAATGAAGTCATAAAGCATAAGGCAACATGGATGAATCTGGAGGACATTATGTTGAGTGAAGCAAGCCAGACACACAAAACAACAAAAAAATTTACATGTATCCATGACATTTAATTGAGAAATGTATATATTTATTCAAAAAAAAAAAAAAAAAAAAAGGTATTGGAAAGCATGTGGAGAAATGGTAACACTTGTTCATTGTTGGTGGGAATGAAAAATGGTGCAACCTTTGTGGAATACAGTTGCGTTTCCTCAGAAAATTTTTTTTTTTTTTTTTTTTAAAGATTTTATTTATTTATTCATTTATCCCCCTGCTTGCTGCCTGCGCTCGCCGGGTCAGCCAACCACGCCGTGCGGGCGGGCCCGCCCCAACCAGGAGGCCCGGGGAACCGAACCCGGGGCCTCCCATATGGTAAACGGGAGCCCCACTGATTGAGCCACAGCCACTTCCCACCTCAGAAAATTAAGTATAGGATTACCATATGACAATCTCATCCGGCAATCTCACTTCATGGTATATACTTCAAATTATTGAAAGCAGGGAATTGAACAGATATTTGCACAAAGATGTTTATAGGGCATTATTTACAATTGCCAAAAGACAGAAGCAACTCCATTGTCCAGCAACAGATAATGGATAAACACATGGTATATACATACAATGGAATATCATTCAGCTGTAAAAATGAAGTTCTGATACATGCACCTTAAACCTTAAAGACATCATGTTGAGTGAAACAAGCTAGACACAAAAGGAAAAATATTGTGTGATCTCACTAATATGAAATAATTAGAGCTTGGGGGTAGGGAATGGGGAGTTAATGTTTAATTGAGACAGAATTTCTGTTTGGGGTGAGCAGTGGTTTGAAGCTGTATGTTCTCCAGAAAAACATGTTCTTTAATCCATTCTCAGGTCTTTTTTTTAAAAAAAGACTTATTTTATTTATTTCCCCCCATCTCCTTGTTGTTTGCATTTGCTGTGTCTGTTTGTTGCATGCTGGTCTTCTTTTTTTAGGAGGCCCTGGGAACTGAACCTGGGACCTCCTATGTGGGAGGGAGGCACTAATGACTTGAGCCATCTCTGCTCTCTGTAAGATCTTTTGATGAGCCTACTTCAGTTGAGTAGGGTCTTTTTAAAATTATTAAAGATTTATTCCCCCCCCCGCCCCTTCCATTGTTTTGAGCTCACTGTCTTGTCTGCTCTTTGCGTGTTCTTCTGTGTCTGCATGTCTTCTCTTTAGGCGGCACCGGGAACTGATCCTGGACCTTCCAGAGTGGGAGACAGGTGCTTGATCTCTTGTGCCACCTAAGCTCCCTGGTCTGCTGCATCTCTTATTGGCTCTCCTCTGTCTCTTTTTGTTGTGTCATCTTGGCTGTGCCAGCTTTCCACTTGGGCCAGCACTCCGTGTGGGCCAACATTCCTGTGTGGGCCAGCTCTCTGCTCGGGCCAGCTTGCTATGTGAGCCAGCTTGCCTTTCACCAGGAGGCCCCAGGAATCAAACCCTGGACCTCCTATATGGTAGACGGGAACCCAATCGCTTAAGCCACATCTGTTTCCCAGTTGAGGAGGGTCTTAATTCAGAATGGGTCTTAATTCTATTACTGGAGTCCTTTATAAACAGATGAAAACAGAAAGAGAGAAAGCCATGGAAGCAAGGAGTTGAAATCAAGGAAACCTGGAAGAGAAGGGAGAGACCAGTAGATGCCACCATGAGCCTTGCCGTGTGGCAGAGGAACCAAGGATTGTCGGCAGCCGGTCTTTGGAAAGAAAGCATTGCCTTGATGATGCCTTGATTTGGACATTTTCTTGGCCTCAAAACTGTAAGTTAATAAATTCCCATTGTTAAAGCCGAACCATTTCATGGTACCTGCTTTAAACAGCCTAGGAAACTAAAACAGGATGATGGAAAAGTTTCAAAAAAAAGATGGTGGTGGGGAGTAGATGTAGCTTAAGTGATTGAGTGCCTTCTTCCCATCTATGAGGTCCTGGGTTCAATCCCCAGTACCGCCTAAAAAAAAAAAAAAAGAAAAAAGTGGTGGTGATGACATCTACAAAAGATGGTGGTAATGGTGGTAGGACAACATTTTGAAGTGAGTCATACTTTCCAATTTGGTTAAAGGGGACATTTTAGGTTGATATATGTTACTAGAATAAAAATGACTTTAAAAAAATCACAGGACTGCAACACAGTGAACCCTAATGTAAACTAAGAACTATAGTTAATACTATATAATATTGTTTCATCAGTTGTAACAAAGGTACCACACTAATGCAAAGTGTTAGCAATAGCAAAATCTCTCTGTGTGTGAGGGGATATTTGTATGTGGGAACTCCGCATTTTTTTCCCATGATTTTTCTGTAATCTACAACTTCTGTAATAAAAAATAAACAAAAATTGAAAAAACCCACACATTTGCTCTCTTACAGTTTCTGTGGTTCAGGATTTTGGGCACTGTTTAACTGATCTCTTTGCTTCAAGTTCTCATCAAGTTGCAATCACGGTATCAGCCTGGCATGTTCTCATCTGAAGGACCAGCTGTCGAAGCATCCAATTCCAAGCTCACTCTGGTGTTGGGGAGAATTCATTTCCTTGTGGAAGAAGGGCTGAGAGCATCCATTTTTACTGGCCCTTGGCCGGAGGCCCTTAGTTCCTAGAAGCCTCCAGCAGGCATTTCACAACATGGCTGCTTGCTTCTTTTAGGCAAATAGGAGCCTGGAGTCTGACATAATTAACATAATCACATGTAACATATCACACGGGAGTGACATCACATCACCTTTGCCATATTCTATGGGTTGGAAGCAAGTCAGAGGTCTCACCCACACTCAAGGACAGAGAATTAGACAAAGGCCTGAATACCAGGAAGTAAGGCATCACGGCGGGATCCATCTTGGAGTATCTCTGCTCTCATGCAGCTTACATTCTAGTAGAGAAGACAGACAGCAAACAGACATGTTTGGTGCTGGTAGTAAGTGCAAAGCCTGCATAACTGGGACAGAAATGAAGAGGTGTGTTACTGCAGAAAAAGTAGGCAGGGATGGTGTTTCCAGCACAGCAAGATTTGAGCAGAGTCCTGAAAGAAATGAGGGAGCCACAAAGACAGTTGGGCGAGGAGGGCTCCAGATATATTAGCAAGTGCACAGGCTCTGCTTTGTGATCATGCTGGAGAGTTCTGGAACAGCAAGGAGACCAGTGTAGCTGGAGCATAGTGATCAGGTGGTAGGACAGGAGGTCAGAGAGGCAGTGGGGTTGGATCAAAAAGGGCATTGTGGGGAGCCAATATGGGTTAGTGGTTGAGCCACCTCTTCCCACACACGAGGTCCCTGGTACTGAAAAAAAAAAAAAAAAAAAAAGGTCATTGTAGATGTGGTAAGGATCTTTGAGTGAGATATTAATAATATAATGTCATAGTATGTGTGTGCAATTCTCCTGCTTTATTCATATTAAAAAATTAATGAAAACATTAATTTTGCCCAATTCTTAGGTAACGTGCCTTCTCATTTCTTTAGTAATTTTTACTCTGCAAAACCTTGGTAATTCAGTAAATCTTGCAAGTTGCTGAGCAAGGTGCCAGATTATAGAGGAAAATGTCTGGTTTTGGGATAACTGTGTTATTTGGCTCATCAAGTTGATGCAGATGGTTTTGAAGAATACAGTGAATGTCTGTTCTTTTGTTCTCAATAGCAAAATGAAAATGTTCAGTGATTTCAAAAATTGATCATTGATATTAGTGTAATGTATCCCTTTGGATGCAATAGTAGATTACTTTGAGATTTGTTGGGGATAGTGAATACATTTTTAGGTATGTAAAAAATCCCAAATGTTTTCTTTGGACTTGATGATTTTTGAGGAACCTCCCAGATGAGATACTTTGATTCTATATCATGGCACACACTCAACACTCAACTACATCCCCTTATCATCTTGCACACAAAGCATGTTTCTGTGCACTTGCCATTCCCTCTGCCTGATGGGTGTTTCCCTAGATGGTCTTGGGTGACTCCCTCACTTAATTTAGGTTCCTACTCAAATGTCACTTCCTCAGAGCAGCCTACCCTGATGAGCCCATCTAAAAATAGCATCTTGTTACTCTCTATGGATTTAGCCTGTTTTCATCTGATCTTTCATGTTTACGGTGTCAGGTCCACGAAGGCAGAGACTTTGCCAGTATTGTTCATTGCTGTATCCCCAGCATCTGGCACCTAAGTGCTCAAGACATTATTTGTTGTATTTTATTGAATGAATTGCAATTTGACTTTAAATATTTTACCTTTTTCCTCCCCAGCTGAAGAGTAAATTCGTGGATGGCAGACAAAGGTCCTGGTTACTTACCTCCTCTACGGCAATTAGCTCATTTTTGCATGAATGATAGACATTCAACCAAGATTTACGGAATGATGCCTTAAACATGGATAGAGGGCAAACTAGTATTCCCCACTGTGAACTAGAACAATAATGCCTTGCCTTTCAGCCTTACTCAGTTTACAAAGTACTTTTATGTATATTAACTCTTTTGCACATTTTGCCAATACGTTAGTATTGCTGAAGGTTTTCCTGAAGAAATGAGCATTAGATATAACAAATGTTAATTTCTGGCATGTCCTGTTATTAATTTTGACTATTTAAAAATTTTTTTTGAGATATTCATGGCATTTAATGTGTTTTTGAACACCTGAAGCAATGTTTTAAAAGACTGAACCTACAGCTGTGTCTCAACATGTATATGTGGATGGAAAGATTTTTGGAAGACTGTTTAACAAATTCTTCACCAGTAGGCATTTCTGGATGGTGGGATCTTGATGGTTTTTAATTTTTTTGTGCTTTCCATTTTCTTGTTTAAATGTGTTTTTTTTAATTGAAGCCAAAAGAAACCTATTTCTAAACATTTTTCTTTAAACTTGTTTAACTTATCAGTGTGAATAGCATCAAAAATATCCCTACTTATTTTCCTGGATACTTCTTATATAGCAAATTTCATTCTGAGAAAACTGTAAACACTGATTTGTAGTAAAGCAACAACAAAAAAGAATGAACCAAAATTCCGAAGAGTTTTTGTGTGTTTTCCCTATTTATGCTCATGCTATTCTCTCAGCAAGGAAATAGGTAGAGCAATGATTCAGTTCTTTGATAAATATTTTTCATCTTTGCCAAAAAAAAATTTCCAGGATACTGAGTTCCCAAATTAGAAGGCCAAAAACCGCTTCAGGGACTTGTTCTGGACTTTAGACCAACATTAAAGGGCACACATGAAATGCACTCGCTTATTCTTTTCTTTTTTGATGATTTAAAATACTTAAAATTCCCTATCTTTATTTTAACCTCAGGGATTGCAAAGATTTGCAAATAATCACCTTTTGGAAAACATCTCCTGATGCCAACAATATGGTCCTCATTTTAGGTTTAAGAGGTTTTAGGTTTTCTTAAAGCCAGTTCTGAACTAAGGAGGACTTTGATTCTAAAGCAAAGAGCAAGCGAACCAAGGTTTCCTTACACTGCGAGCAGCTTGTATAGTATGTCTGTTTCTCCATGCATGTTAATGGGGGTGCGTGCCTGTGGGTTGTGAGTGTGGCTGTGGTTTTGAGACCATGGCTCACAAACTCAAGGGTGGCAACATCCTCCAGGCGGGAACGAAGATGCGCGACCGGGTGGTCAGGTAGGCGCAGGGTTCGTAAGGCAGGGAACAGATACCTTATGCCAAGGCCTGCGTCTCTCCCACCCCAGGCCTGGGCGCAGGAGCGCCCCGCAAGATGTGTGCAGGACGCGGGGATGGCCAGGCGCCGCTGGCCGCGGTGCAACCAGCGCAGTCTGCGCCCAGGCACTGTGTGAGCGCACATGCTCTCCACTCTGGGGGTGTGTCCCCAGCGTTCCCCATCAAGCCCGGATAACCCCACCCGGACGTGTTTTAGAAAAAAAGCTGGAGCCGAGAAATCGGGCGGGGTGGAGAGAGCCGAAAGGGTCGCGGGAGGACGCCGGGTGGGGGGAGGGCTCAATGGGCGGGGCGGCTCCTCCTCCAACCCATTCCCCTCGCGGACCCGGCGGCGTCCCGCGTCGGGCCTCAGTCGGCCGCACTGCCCGGGAAACCGAGGCCGGGCGGCAGCGCGCGCGTCGGAGGCGCCGGGACGCCCAGGTGTGTGCGCCTCAGGTGCGAACCCCTCCCCCGCCAGCGCGGGAACGGTTGGGCCGGGCGGTTGCGGCCCTCGCCGCGCCGCGCCGCGGCCTCTGTGACGCACGGCGCGGCCGCCGGGGGTGGCGGGGGGCGACGCG
>JAKSZT010054260.1:885044-1075987 GCA_026826555.1 Tolypeutes matacus | reverse complement strand
GCGCGGGAGGGCGGGGCGGGGCGGGGCGAAGCGAGCGGGGCGGAGCCGGCGGAGGCCCCGCCCCGGGGCCGGAGGAGCTAGGACGCTACGGAGCAGGCGCGTCCCCCCGCCGCCGCCGCCGCCGCCGCTGCCGCCGCTCGCCCTTCTCCGGATCCGCCGCTGCCGCCGCCGCCATTTGCACGGGGACCCCGGTGACAGGGGCTCGGCGGAGGGGCGGAGGGGCGGAGGGAGGGGGGGAGGGTCCGCGGAGTCCCCGAGGGCGGGAGCGACGCCGCCGGCGCAGGCCGGGCTCCCTGCGCTACCGCGCCGCCCGCGCCGGGCCGGGAGCAGCAGCGGCAGCAGCAGCAGCGGCAGCAGCAGCCGAGGCCGGGCGTGCGCCTGAGGCGGCGGCGGCGGCGGCCCTGCGGGCGGCCGGGTGGGGCGGGGGCAGCGGCCGCCGCCGTTTGATGGATCCGAGGATCGCCTGGTTCCAGCCAGAGCAGCTCGGACCGTCCAACAGTCTGTGGATGCAGATCTGGGAGACGACCCAGGGGCTGAGGAACCTCTACTTCAACCACCACTGTCACAGCAGCGGCGGCGCGAGCGGCGGCGGCGGCGGCAGCAGCACGGCCACCGGCGGGAGCGGCAGCAGCACCGGCAGCCCCGGCGGCGCGGCCCCGGCCGGCATGTACCGCTCCGGGGAGCGCCTGCTGGGCGGCCACGCGCAGCCCGCGGAGCAGCGGGACTTCCTGCCCCTGGAGACGACCAACAACAACAACAACCACCATCAGCCCGCGGCCTGGGCCCGCCGGGTGGCCGCGGGCCCCTCCGCGTCCTCCTCCCCCTCGGTGTCCTCGTCCCCGCACTCCTCGGCCACCGCCCCGGCCGCGGAGCCCGCCGACCCGGCCTCGGGCAGCAGCAACAAGAGGAAGCGCGATAACAAGGCCAGCACTTACGGACTCAACTACAGCCTGCTGCAGCCCAGCGGAGGGCGGGCCTCGGGGGGCGGCCGGACCGACGGCAGCGGCGGCGTGTACAGCGGGACCCCGTGGAAGCGGAGGAACTACAACCAGGGAGTCGTGGGGTGAGTGGTGGTCCTGCGGCCTGGCGGCCTGGCCCAAGTACACGCGCAGCGGGCACAAGCCCACAGAGAGGGGATTGGCGGGGAGCCGGGGCGAGGGCACCAGCCACGGCCTGGACTCGTTGCTGCTCCACCGGGGGCCATCGGGGCTGATGGCCGTGCCCCAGCCATCCACCTTTGCCCCCACCCTCCTTAGGCATCCACTCCTTTTCTGGACACCCCCCCTCAGCCATCCACACCCTCCCCCACCTCCCTTAGTCATCCACACCTTCCCCCTCTCTCTTCACCATCCACACCTTCCCAGGACCCTCCCTCCCCCTTATACAGCACACTTTTCTCCAATCTCCCTTAGTCAAACACACCTTCCCCTGAGCTCTCCAGCCATCCACACTTTCCTCCCCATCATCACATGCCAAGATGAGATGCTTAGCACTGGCACATCATTCATTTCCTGAGAATTTATGATGTTTTAGTATTTTTTGATAGTAGGGGACCTGGAGGTTGGAGGTGCTTCCCTTGCCAAGAATGGAAACCTCCAGAATGCTCCTCCCCCTCCCCCAATCCTGAACAGGAATCACATCAGCCCTCTAAGGCATTGCCTGCTTTTGCCCCTTTGGCCCATTTATTTATTTATTTATTTATTTATATTTTAATTTCCTGTATAAGGGTACCTTGTCTGTGGGGAGGGAGGAGTGGGGTGACAGCCAAGGTTAGACTGGTGGAGGTGGTGAGTTCTTCTGAGGAACCTGATAGAACTTTCCAGGAGGTGTTCACGGTTCGAGGCTTCAGCTTCTCACTGTACAAAGTTGTCATCCTAGCAGGGACAGCCAGTGTTTTTCATTCTAGGGGGTAGTTTTATGCTAATGAGTGAATGTTGCACCACTAGTGACTTTGTGTCAGCTCTTACCAAATGGAATCTTACCTGACCCCTAGTGAATTATGTACATAAGCAGGGAATGTTTCCAGCTAGATTTCCCTCTGGAAGAGCCCCTGTGCCAGAATAGGTTACTGAATCGTTTTCTTTTGTAAGATAAAGCTTTAGGACCACGATTGTTTTATTTTTTATTTTTTATTTTTTTTTGGTGTGTGTTTAGCTTGAATTTGGAAAATGGGCTTTCAAATTGCTTTTCATTTTTCAGATCCTGTTTTACATAGGGGTCTATAGTAGGCAAGTGAAATCACCATGTGCAACCTTTTCTTTTTAGATTCTCCCATTCAGATAAGCCCTGTTTTGGCAAGGAGAGACTCTGCTGTATGTGTACCTTTTTGAAGATTTGGCTAAAATGAGTTGGTGGGTTCCATCTACTTCTAGTGGGTTGGTGTGTGCTATATGCTACTATTACAACTCCCACCTTTTTTGGAAATTGCAGACTGGCGCTGGGGTACATGTCAAACCTGCCTTCACTTTCCAGAGGGGAGCCCTTTCTCCTCTGTTTCTTAAGCTTTGAGGGCGCTCTCCATGGTCATCACGTTTTAATAAAAGGCTTGTGGTTCCATCCTGTTAGCATTTCCAAGTCAGAGTGTAAATCCATGGTTTACTGACAAGTAAATTGATATTGAGGGGTTCTTTTAGTTTCATTTCACAGGAACAAGCTCCAGTTAAGTAATCACTATCAACTAAAACCTTGAAGTTCCCTAATTGCATCTTACTGAAGCCTCTTTGTATTTAGAACATATATGGTATAAATCCAAAATGCTGGTTGCCTCTTGCTGGAAGAGTAAAGGTTCACACTTGAGCTTTTGTAGAAGCAAAATGTATTTGTTTCTGATTTAAATATTATATTGTCCTCAAAGGGATTAAGGAGAGGACTTTTCATTTCCTAGAGGGATTACTGTTTAAAAACTGAATGTAAACCTGTTTTAAAACTGCTTATCAACCATCAGACTTTCCTTTCACTTGCCTCCTTGTTTTAAAGAATGTCAGCTGTTTAGAATTTAAAAACTTTTCAGTTCTGAGGACCTTCCAATTTTGAAAAATATATTAAACAGTTCCTAGAGTGAAGGTCTGCTTAATAATTCTTGTTTTGATTATGGGTCCTTATTTCTTAACTTTTAAAGAAGTTTTGCTATTTTTTTTAATTGCTATTTTTTAATACAGGTATTTTTTAAAAATCTGAGCTCAGAGTGTACCTCAATGTTACACCATTCTGAGATTAAATGTAATAAAACTACTACCAACATTTTCTGAGCTCTTAGGATGTGACTGACATTCAACTAATAGGTGAGCAAATTGCAATGGTCCCTGACCTCTGAATTGACAGTCCAGATAGGGAAAGGAGACAAACAGTGGATTAGAACTATAGGACAGCAATATACATGTTCTCTCTTATCTCTCAGTATTCTTTCATCAGCCATCTGGTCAACTTATTTCCTGAACACTCCTTTGAGATCCAGTTCAAATTCCTGACCTCTTGCTGCCCAGGTTCTTTATTTTTTGGTTTCTTGTCTGAACTTTTAAAGCACTTGCATCATGTATTTGGTATAGCTAGCTTATGTTTTAATTTTCCTATTTTACACACACACACACACACACACACACACGCTCTCTTACCAACTAGATGGAAATTTCTTTAATATAAAGTTAGATATTTGGATTTCATCTTGAAGTCTCCATAGTCCTCTTTCAAAATTAAACTCCCCTGGACTCACCATCTCAGTTCTTCCCCATGTAGCCACTGCCCAGGGAATTGGCCTCTCTCCCTCATCATGGTGTAGATTGCAATCTGCCCAGGTCTTTCTGATTGTCCATGAAGAGAGCCATAAACCCTTTTCTTTTCAAGGATTTAATTGTTAATCACCATGGAGAAAGAAAGGAGAAACAAATGTAGCAAACACAGGGAACTTGTAATGATTTATAGCCCTTGGTCCTGAGCCCTGGTGTCCAGAAACTTCCTGTGGAAGGTTCTTGATGCTTGTCTAAGCCCATGAGGAGGATAAGTTTGTGTTGGCTCCACTGCCAGATGTGTAGATATTTTTTCAAATCAAAATAATGTTTTGGAGTATGAATTTGGCAGTGGGACATCATGAAGACTCACTTGGGACACTTGGGTTTACGGAATAATTTCTTAAACTAGGATGGTGGGAGTGGGGATGGGAAAGGAAGAGTGAATATGAGAGGTTTTACAAATAAGGATTCTGGCTCCTTTAGTGGATTTAATAATCACACCACAGCTTGAACTTGAGTGACTGGAGAATTGTTGGTGTTATTATTGAAAATTAGGGTTAGAGGGCCTCTGGTTTAGGGCAGATGAAGGACAGATTTTTAAGTGGAAATGTCTAGTGGGGAGTTGAAATTTGGGAGCTGAGATGTTGTGCTTTTTTATCTTTTACTGCAGCAGGGCGGTGGCCTACCTATGTTCAGTTACCTGGTGTAATTGTTCAGTATATCATAGTACTACCAAGATGCTGATGCTTTTTTTCAGCACTGGCTTTATGGCTTATTTCTTTCTGCTTATTTCTGTACAATATGATTGATGGAATTGGTGTTACTGCTGGGCTCCAAAGTGATCAAGCAGATTAACATTGGTCAAGTATGAAAGAGTTTGAGGCCTTATTCCAAGTGCTTGTCCTGGGTTTAATTTCTGTGCTTCTGCACATGTAGCTCTCAGTAATTCTTTAGTGACCTGGGACCTTCAGGTTACTCAGTTTTATTGCATTTGGTTACTGAAATGTGCTTTTAAGAAGGCTTAGGTTTTCTACAGTGTAGAGTCTACATAGTGTAATTCATACTTGAACATCTCCTCAAATCTAATAGTGTCCAACAAAATTACTTCCATGTCACAGTTGGATCTTCTATCCAAAATCTGTGACATTGTCTTTGTCAGAATCATTGTGTGGAATCTTTTTCAACTCTCATTATATTTTTAGCTGTTGAAAGGCAAAAGGAAACAGTGAGTGAATAGAGCTTTTTGGGGTGTACCCCGTGTTCACACAAAACATTTAGTATATATTGCTGGAAAGGAAAGATGAGAAAGGGGTAATGGAAAAGTCTTATGTTGGAGGTGGGGGTGGGGAGAGGGTGCTGTAGGAGAATTCTGGTTCTGGTATGCTAGAAGTCCTTACACCTCAACTTTCATAAAACTGCACGCAATAAATAAATGTTAGGAGTCCAGAAGGGTCCATGGGAAGAAAATTCAGGGGCTCCCTTGCTGATACTGGACTGGTCAGATGATTTCCTTATTTGTTGGTTCTCAGACAGCCTGTATATCACAGGAATGGTGTAGGCATGACAGCACTGATTAGGTTTTCTTATGCCTCCTGAAGCTGAGAAAAATTGAAATCACTTTTTCTGTGGAAAAGTAGAAAAGCAAGCTGTGGTATGATTTCACACAGCTTTCCATTCTCTCCTGTTGAATCCATTTGAGTAACGTGTAGTGGAGGAAGCTATTTCAGGATCACACCCACGGCACTAGAGAGCTGTGTTAATCACTCATACACACAAAGCTATAGAGTAATCTTGAAGGGGCTGCAGGCCAGAGAGGATGCTTTTTGAAGAATTAGTGACCAGTTCCCAGCAGCTGGTCTGAGACTCCTCTCTTTGCTCTTTCCTGCAGAGCTGGCTGGACAGCTCAGAGCCTGCTTGAGGAATTCGGAGGACGGCAAGTAGAATGTTCTTTCCATCCCTCAGAATATTTGCTAGGGACTCAGCTGCTGCAGAACACCATAAGGCTTCAATTTTTTTTTTTTTTTAACCAGTTTTAAGATTACACAGAATCAATGTCTTTCATAAGAGATATATATTGAAGATGGATTTGAACTAGACTTTTCATTAATTTGGAACCAAACAGCCGGTGCTACATTAATTTTCATCCCAAAAGCTATTTAATGATGTAAGAGACTATTATATACTAAGGGCTTTGGGATACATGGAAATTTGAGTTAAAGATTTTGGAAAAAAACTGCATTTGGAGCTATTTAAGTTGCTGTATACTAGTCCCTTATTTGCTTGAACAGTTTCAGAGCTGGAAAAAATATTGCCATATGCACAAGAGATTTCCTGTAGTGTCATAACCAAACCCAGGAATTCTAGCTCAAGTCATGCTTTCTGCTGAAATATATATACAGTATATATTTAGTGCAGAAGCCTGTGTTTTCAAATTAGTTAACTTAATAAAAGTACTCAATAAAATGGGGGCCCTATTACCCTGTTCCAAGTGCCAGGCTTGCTATCATATTAACCTTTTTATACATAGCCCCATCTAATTTTTTTACTTAACTCTTTATTTTGAAATACAGATTCACAGA
The DNA here is from genome assembly GCA_026826555.1 of Tolypeutes matacus. Lineage (NCBI taxonomy): Eukaryota > Metazoa > Chordata > Mammalia > Cingulata > Chlamyphoridae > Tolypeutes > Tolypeutes matacus. Next base: position 1,069,683 of record JAKSZT010054260.1, on the reverse strand, counting down.
AAGTTGCAAAAAATTGTACAGAGTGGCCCCATGAATGCTTCACCTAGTTTCTCCTGATGGTAACATCTTACATAACTATAGTTTAATATTAAAACCAGGAAGTTGACATTGTTACAATCCACACCCTAATTCAGATTTCACCAATTTTAGATGCACTTTTGTGTGTACGTGTACTTCTGTGCATTTTTAACACTTGTAGATTTGTGTAACCACCACCATAATCAAGATACAGAATTATTCCATCACCTCAAAGATCCCTTTATAGCCCCCCCAACACCTACGTCACTAATTCCTAGCACCACTAATCTTTTGTCCACCTCTGTTGTCTTTTGAGGATATCGTATAAATAGAATCACACAGTATGTAACTTTGAGTTTGGCTTTTTTCCTCTCACCATAATTCCTTTCAGATGCATCTTGAGTTGTTTATTACCAGTAGCTCATTCCTTTTCATTGATGAATAGTATTCCTTGGTATGGATGTTCCACAGTTTGTTTAACCATTCACCCACTTTGTTTTTTTTTTTTTTTTATTTTTGCATTTTTAATGACTTAAAAATATATCTAAAACCACAGCTTCTGGAAGAACCACTTGTTTTTGCCTGTCTTGTACCTCTCCTCGAACTTGACCTTGGCCTCACGCCAGGCCTTGCGCTTAAGAGCAGGGTCTCTGAAAACATCCTTGTTGACAACCGTTTTGTCCAAGGGGATATCCACAGAGTACCTTGTGGGCATGAGGTGATTGTAGTTATAAACTTTCACGAAAGACTTGATCTTTGACCTCTTCGCGATTTTCTTCTTGCCCATGGCAGCTGTCACTTTGCGGGGGTAGCGGTCGATTCCAGCCACCAGAGCGTGGCTGTAGGGGCGATCTGAGGTACCATCATCAATGTTCTTCACGATGACGGCTTTGCGTCCGGAGTAGCGTCCGGCCAGCACCAGCACCACCTTCCCGGGTTTCATAAACTTGCCCATTTCGGCAGCAACCACTGGGCCCTACAGCAGAAAGGCATTCACCCACTTTGAAGGACGTTCAGATTGTTTCCGATTACAAATAAAGATGCTGTAAACATTGATGTGCACATTTTTACATGAATATAAACTTTCATTTTTTCTGGGATAAATTTCCAAAGCTGCCTGGTCATATGGTAAGTGCATGTTTAGTTTTAAAAGAAACTAATAAGCATTTTCCTGAGTGCCTGTACCGTATTACATTCCAACTAGCAATGTATGAGAGCTCCAGGTTATCTGCATCCTTGCCGGCATTTGGTATTATTATTTTTTTTTACTTTAGCTGTTCTAATATGTGTTGTGATAGCTCATCGTGCTTTTATCATATTAACCCTTTTATAGATAATCCCACCTAAGTTTAACTTTAATTTTTACTTTAAGAAATTTTTGTCAGTATTGAGAATTTTCTCAACCAAAAATCTCTAAGTAAATTGTGGCTTAAAAGGGCCTTCATTTTCAACTTTTGCTTTGGTTTTTTATATTTAGAGGTATCATTTTAACTCTTTGTCTTTGTTTGGTCTTTGAACTGCTTGGCAGTATTTCCTTTACATGTTGCTTTTTCTTAGAAACTAGTTATTAGAATGAAGGTAAGCTTTAATCGTTTTCCAAAAACATAAATGTGTAACTGCTGAGATGATTTCAAAATTAGCAGTCCTGTCCTTTGTTATATGGAGTACACTTTTTTTTTTTTTTTTGAGTACACTTTTATATTCTGTTGGCTGGACTGTGTTTTTGGAAGTAAAAAGTTCTATGGTTAGTGTTGGTTATTGGTGGTGGTGAAGTTTTTTACAGTAATTTTATATCAGCCTATACATTCATGTACAAGTTTTTGTATAAACATGTTTTCAGTTCTCTTATGTTCTGAGGAGTGGAATTGCTGGGTCATATGTTTCCAGAGTGGCTGCTCCATTTTGCATTCCTACCAGCATTATATGGGGGTTCCCATTGCTCCACACCCTTGTTAATACTTGTTACCTTTTTTATTGTAGCCATCCTAGTGGGTGTGAAGTGGTATCTCGTTGTGCTTTTTAATGACTAATGATGCTGAACATCTTTTCCTGTGCTTTTTGGCCATTTGTATTTCTTCTTTGAAGAAATGTCTGTTCAAATCCTTTGACCATTTTAAAATTGGATTGTCTTTTTATTGTTGCATTGTAAGAGTTGTTTATATATTTGGATCTTGGACTCTTTTCCAGATAGATGATTTGCAGATATTTTCTTGTATTCTGTGGGTTGTCTTTTCACTTTCTTGATAGTGTCCTTTGAAGGAAAATTTTTTTAAATTTGCTGAAGTCCAATTTGTCCTTTTTCTTTCATTGCTTGTGCTTTAGGTGCCATATATAAGAAAGGATTGCCTAATCCAAGGTCATAAATACTTACACCTATGTTTTCTTCTAAGAGTTTTATAGCTTTAACTCTTATATTTAGGTCATTGATCCAGTTTAAGTTAATTTTTTAAATTTATTTTTTACTATTCCATTAACTTGTTCATAGTTACTAGGGTTCACTGTATTGTACAGTCCTATTTTTTTTTTAAATCTTATTCTAGTGACACACATACAACCTAAAATTTCCCCCTTTTATAACCACATTCAAAAGTATAATTCAGTGGAGTTGAATACATTCACACTGTTGTCCTGCCATCACCACCATTTACTACCAAAAGTTTTCCATCACGCCAAACAAAAATTGTCCCAGTTAAGTATTAGCTTCCCATTACCTATTTCCACCCTGGCCCCTGATAAACCTGTATTGTAGTTTCTAAGTCTTAGAATTTGCTTATTCTAATTATTTCATATCAGTGAAATTGTACATATTTGCCCTTTTGTGTATCTGGTTTATTTCACTTAACATAATGTCTTAAGGTTCATTCATGTTGTCACATGTATCAGAACTTCATTCCTTTATGTTTAGTTTTTAAGTGTTTTTATCAAGAAGGGGTGCTGGATTTTGTCAAAATGCCTTTTCTGCATCATTTGAGATGGTTAAGTGTTTTTTTTTTCCTTTGTTAATTGATTTTCTTATGTTGACCCAACCTTGAATACCTGGGATAAATCCCAATAGATCTTGGTGTATAATTCTTTTAATCTGCTGTTGGATTCGATTTGCTAGTATTTTGTTGAGGATTTTGCATCTATAATCAAATTTGAGTTAATTTTTGTGTGTGGTATGAGGTATGGGCCCAACATCATTCTTTTGCATGTGAATATTCAGTTGTTCCCACATCATTTGTTGAAAAGATTGATTATTTCTTGAGGATAAAGTTTTAGATGTGGAGTTTCATATTTTTTAAGGTTTTTGCCAAGTTGCCCTATAGAAAGGTTAGACCAATTCACTCTTACCTCAAAAGTGTAGGAGAGTCTTGGTTTCCTCTGAACCTTCACCAATGCTAAATATTATAATTAAAATAAAACCAATATAAAACAAAACATTTTTGTCAATTATATAGGTGAAAAATAATTTACTGACTTAATCTGCATGTATCTATCTATTTTCTTTTTGAATTGCTTACTTCCCTTGCCCACTTTTCTTTTGGAGATGTTTGTCCTTTAAAAATTAATTTGTAAGGGGTCTTTACAAATATTTAACCTTTTGCAAATATATATATATATTTAATTTTAATTATTTTATTTATTTATTTATTTATTTATTTATTTATTTATTTATTATTATTATTTTTTAAAGATTTTTATTTATTTATTCATTTATCCCCCCCCCCCTGCTGCTTGTGCCCACTGGGTCAGCCAACCACGCCGTGCGGGCGGGCCTGCCCCCACCAGGAGGCCCCGGGAACTGAACCCGGGGCCCCCTACATGGTAAACGGGAGCCCTACTGATTGAGCCACAGCCGCTTCCCTAATTTTTTTATTTTAGACAGTTTCACTAAAGTATAATTTATATAATAAAATTCACCTATTTTAATTGTCCAATTAGATGACTTTTGGCCAATGTATATAGTTGTGTAACTGCCACAACAATCAAGATATAAAAGCAGATGCAAAACAGTTCCATCACTCCAAAAAGTATCCTCATGCCCTTTTTTTTATTAGGAGGTACCGGGGATTGAACATGCAGGGTCTCCTACATACCAGGCTAAACTACACCCACTCTGCTCCTCATGCCCTTTTATAATTAGTCCCCTTCCCTCATCCCTGGCCCCAAGCAACTGCTTATGTCTTTTATAGGATTTCATATAAATGGAATTTTTTTTTTTTTTTTTAAAGATTTTATTTATTTATTCATTTATCCCCCCCTTGCTGCCCGTGCTCGCTGGGTCAGCCAACCACGCCGTGCGGGCGGGCCTGCCTTCACCAGGAGGCCCCGGGAACCAAACCCGGGGCCTCCCATATGGTAAACGGGAGCCCTACTGATTGAGCCACAGCCGCTTCCCATATATAAATGGAATTTTAGTCTATGTAGTCTTTGGTGCCTGACTTCATTCATTTCCTTACCATGGTGTTTTGGGGATTCATCCATATTGTTGTGTGTATCAGCAGTTTGTTACTTTTTAATGCTTAGTACTGTTCTGTTGTATGGATCTATCACAATTTTTAAATCCATTTTTTTTTTAATGACCTGTAGAATTTGAAAACATTCTTTGCTTTTGGTAATAAATCACTTGTTGGTTTTGTGTCTGATCTCGAACAGGCCAGAACTGATCCACATGGTTTTTAAAAATCTTATTTTGGTAAAACATATATAACATAAAATTTGCCATTTTAATCATTTTTAAATGTGCAATCCAGTGGCATTAATTATAGATTCACAGTGTTGATCTACACATTTTTTTTGTTGAATAAGCAAATGCTGTGTGCAAAGCCCTGTGCTAGGCTTTTGGTAGGAAATAAAGACAGGAAAACATATTCCTTGACTTTCAGGGAATTATCTGGTTGGGTAGGCAATGTATAAGGTGGAGAGGTTGCTTTTGACTAGTAAGGGAAGGGCTAACTTTCAGAAGGGTAGAGCTTTCTGCTGGGTTTTTTAAATATTGATTAGGTTGTGGAGGGTTGGAAAGGAAAAACTGTTTTGGTTTAAAATTATAAGCTCTGAAGGAATAGATTGAATATTTGGTGTTTAGCAGGATTGAGATAGATGATAGTGAACAGGCCTTAATAACTACTCTGATAGTTGACCTCTTGAAGGAATTTTAAAATCTGAAAGTACTCCATTTTTTAAAAGCCGTTTTATTGAGATACATTCATTTACCATACAACCTAATCAAAGTGTGCAATTAGTGGCTTTTAGTATAATCACAGTGTTGTGCATTCATCACCACAAAAATTTTTAGAACAATTTCATTTTTAAAGCCTTTTTGTTACGGAAAATTACAAACAGTATGAAAGTAGGGAGAGTAAAATAATGAAACTCCATCCACTCATCATGCAGGTTCAACAGCTATCCACTCATGGCCACACTTATTTCACCCACCCCCTAATCCATTACTGCCACACATTATTTTGAAGCAAATTCCAGATGTCACATCATTTTATCTATACATATTTCTGTATATGTCTCTAGATAAGGACTTAAAAACACCCACCATAATCACAATACCATTATTACACCTAAACAAATAAACAATAATTTCCTAGTAGCATTAAATATCCAATGTTGCTATTCCCCCAGTTGTCCTGTAATTATCTAAACAGTCTGTTCAAATCAGAATCCAAATGAGATTCTTACATTGCTACTGGTTGAAATGCCTTTTAAATTTTTTAATGTAGAGGTTTTTCCACCATCTATTTCCCCCCCCTATTAATTTATTTGTGGAAGAAACCATGTTATTTTTCCTATAGATTTTCCTACTCTCCAGATTTTGCTGGTTGTTGTATTCCCATGGTGTCAATTTATCATGTTCCCCTATATTTTCTGTAAATTTGTAATTAGATCTAGAGGCTTGTCTATATTTTAATAAAAACACTTCATAAGTGGTAATGTGTGCTTCTCTCAGAGAACACTGAATGCCTGACTGGCTTTATTTTTGTGATATTAATAGCCATTAATGATCATTGTCTGTATTTGTTCATTATTAGCATTGTAGACTTGTGATATTCTAGTTCTCTTCATCTTCCTTCAGTTTTTAGCTGGAACACTTCTAAAAGGAGGAACTTTCCCTTTTTAGCGCTTTGGTTATCCTGTGGGTACAGTGCTTATAGGGAAAACAGCATAAATACTAGAAGTGATCAGTGAGTGTTTTGTTTTTGAGTATCATTGTAAACTCAAGGATGGAAAGACATTTGGTTTGGTTCCAGTCCCTTCTTTTGCGAGTGAGAAGGGGATGCGACATCTTATTGACTTTGTTGAAGAACTGATATCCCTAAGCGAAGGGAAGTATGGTGGACTGCAGGAAGTGGAAGTGGGCTGTGGGATCCATGTGTGTGGAAAGGGAAGTTAATTCTCCCCAGGAGTGAACTTTGAAGGGAGCCCTTCACAAGTACCATACCTGGCCTTCACTTCAGTTTGTGGTAGCTGAAGAACATTGCCATGGATTTAGTGGCCTATGATCTCTGTTTGGAAGATGAAATTCTCAAAGCTTAAACTCAACAACTAGTAGTAACGCTTTATTTTTCCTTGAAATTAAACTTGAGTTGTATTTGTTCATCTTGTGCTCATATTCTTTAACCTTATATGACTCATTCCTGCCCTCAGGCTAATGCAATCCCTACAACTTTATAGGCAAGATTCTTACTGGGAGTTAATCTGTCCAGCGATTTTTTTTTCCTCCAATCACATTTTTATTTTAAAAACCACTGTTGACAAATGAGAACCATGTAGCTAGCATGGTAACAGCTATGAAAAGAAAGAGCAGTATGGCTTCTATAAAGATTCCAAGAAGATAACCAGAACTAAGTTTCTCAGCCATAGTTTGGTTTTACATCCTTTAGTAGTTTGCAGGAGTCAGTCTGAATTGAAGTAGCTACTCCTTTTTTTTTTTTTTGAGGTACAGGGGTTGGGTGTGGGGATTGAACCCAGGACCTCCTGTGTGGGAAGCCGGTGCTCAACCACTGAGCCACATTGGCTCCCGTGAGTTGTTTTTTGCCTCTGTTTTGCTTGTTGTTTTTTTTTAGAAGGTATCTGGAACTGAACCTGGGATTTCCCATGTGGGAAGCAGGCGCTTAGCCCCTTCAGCCATATCCACTCCCTCCTTTTTTTTTTTTTTTCCTTCCCAGAACTAATAGGTTTCTTTATTTTTTAAATTTTTTTATTTTTATTTTTTAAGATTTTATTTATTTATTCATTTATCCCCCCCTTGCTGCTTGTGCTCGCTGGGTCAGCTAACCATGCCGTGTGGGCGGGCTTGCCTTCACCAGGAGGCCCCGGGAACCGAACCCAGGGCCTCCCATATGGTAAACGGGAGCCCTACTGATTGAGCCACAGCCGCTTCCCAATAGGTTTCTTTATGAAAAAGAAGTATTGATGATATATGGTTCTCTTATCTTTACTGTATGTAACTTCAAAATAATATATGGTTTAAAAATTCAGAATGGTGTTAGGAAGGGTGAAGCTTAAGGAGTTATTTAGACACTTTCTTTGATTTCAAATCTATTTGGACTTATTTTGGGATTTATTTGTCCTGATAGAATGTAATTATGTTCAGTTAGGATTTCTTATGGCGTGATTTCTTTTTTCTTTTCAATAAAGGGTATTTATTTGGGGTAGAACCTTACAGTTACCAGGCCATAAAGTGTAAATTACTTCCCTCACCAAAGTCTATTGCCATATGTTGGAGCAAAATGGCTGCCGATGTCTCTGAGGGTTCAGGCTTCTTGGATTCCTCTTTTCCTGGGGCTTGCTACTTTCTGGGTTCCTCTGCTCTTTCCACAAGGCCAGCTGTATTCTATCAGGCGAACGGCTTATTTTTCTTCCCGGGGCCTTTTCTCTTTCCTCACCACCAAGCTCCTCTGTGTCTGGTGTGATTTCTTATGGAGAGAGTAGCATTTTATGTAAAAGGATATGATGAATTTGCAGATGATACTCATGCATTTATTTAAGGACAACTGTGCTTATTGACTTGACTGATATGTAGCCACATGATAGTATCAATGGCATTTGAGGATCAAAGGATCTTCAGAGGTTGTTTACTTCAATTTTTTTTTTAATAAACTTGAGCCACAGAGAGGCTAAATGACTTTACCAAGTTCCACAGCTAGTTAGTGACTTTATCTTTACTTCTTAGCCTCACTCTATAATTGGGCCTAGTATAACACTAGAATCTGGTCTTATCAGTCTAAATCTATGATATTAAATAAAACCAGAGATTGGTGTTTGACTTCGTCTCCTCTAGCGCTATAGTGTTTCCTATAGCCATGCAGATTATGGAGAAGCAGTCACTTGAAATCAGGGTTCTCAATCCTGGCTGCCCATTAGATCACCTGGTAATTGGAAAAAAAATTGAAATGACTAGGTCCTACTCCTCAGACATTCTGATTGAATAGGTCTGTAGGGGGTAGTGACCCTCACATCATATTTAAAAAACAAAACAAAACACAGAAACAGTGTAGCCCAGGTTGAGAACCACTGCTCAGAAGATCTTTTAGAGCATGGGCTCTCCAAGCTGGCTGGGGAGCTCAGAAACCATAGACCCCCCTACTGGGTAGAAAAGACTCCTAGTGGGGAGGGAGATGAGATGCTGGAAATCCTCTGAGGTTGCCAGACTGGAATACTTTGCTTCCCACTAATTTTTCTCTATCGATTAAAACCAGACCAAGTGAATTAAACAACTTCAAAATAGTTATGTGGGAAAGACATTTTAATGAAGTGAAGTTTGGCTCAAGGCTTGTAATACTTAGTTTTTGGATTAAAAGTAAAAATGTTTTTTAAGGAATTTGAGATTATAATAAGACTTAAAACTTTAAAAAAATTGGTCTTGTACTAAAAGTGCTGAGTTTGTTTTTTAGTAGGGGAGAGTATATTGTTGGAGCTCAGAGGGGAATGTGTTTGTGTATTTAAATGTGACAGTATGCCTTGAATACCCTTTGTCAGTCAGCTTCAGACCACCCTCATTCATATGAATTTGGAGTCCTTGAATGGATTTTTTTTTTTTTTTGAGGTACTGGGGCCTGGGATTGGGCCCAGAACCTTGTATGTGGGAAGCCGGCACTCAACCACTGAGCCACATCGGCTCCCCTGAGTTGGATTTATTTGCTTGTTGTTTGTTTTTGTTTTTAGGAGGCACCAGGAACTGAACCTGGGACTTCCCATGTAGGAAGCAGGTGCTCAACTGCTCGAGCCACATCTGCTCCCGGAGATTTTTTTTTTTTAAAGTTACATTTTCGTTATATAAGTAAGGCATGGATATTTTCTTGTAAAAACCTAAAATATTTCACAAAAGGCAGGAGTCTCATATGACCACCATTCCTATTCCCAGCCTCTTTCTTAGAGGTAATGATTGTTTCCTGTGTCCTGTGGGTGAATCTTTCAGACGTTTGCCTATCAGGTAGATGAGTCAAAGAAAATACATATTATTTTGTAAATGTTTTGTATAAACAGTGTTATAGTATATACTTTGTTTTGCAGCCTCCTTTTTTCACATAATATATCTTAGAAAGTTTTTCATGTTGATTTAAGTACTATGCAAAATTCATAATTTTTTATAGCCATTTCCCTATTGATGGACACAAAGGTTACTTCTTGTTTGTCCTATGGCTGTGCTGCATGAACATTTTTCAGCCTCCTTGAGCACATGTGCTGGTGTCACTGGGACAGGAGATGTGTATTTAAAGTTAGCAGATACCCCAGCCAGCCTGTACTTCAGAAGGGATGGAGGAGATGATTCAGGGCAATTGCTGGGCTTCATTGAACTTGTAAATATTTGCATGAAGACACTAGCAGAATGTACGTCTAATATGAGGGGTGTTTTGGGCAGACCATTGCACAGCCTGAGTGTCTAGGTACCCAGTGCTGGGATGCTGGTGCTGACTTGGAGACATTTTATTAAAAATGTGCAGATGTTTAACAGTTAATGGTAACAAGAATAATTGTGTCAGAACTTCAAGAATTATCAAGAAAAAACTTAATTTGATGTGTTCTACATTTTCTTTGGTGCTTGCTTTTTGTAACCAGTTTTAGAAACTTTAGGTTATATATTCCATAATTTTTATTGTATGTTTGATCAATGTGACTAGAAAATAACACAAAAATGTCAAGAATTTCAAAGAATCTCTTTTTATTATAAAGCATCAACTATTTATTAGTCTCCATAAACTCTTGGTATTTGTGTCATTGTAAAAGTTTTTTTTTTTTTTTTTTTTTTTTTTTTTTGTAATTTTCATCAACATGAAAGGTCTTAATGCTTCCCCCAGTTTACATTTTTCATGGTCTTTTCTATGTATTTATATAGTCTACACATATAGCATTTATTTTTAAGTAAATATGTTTTCCTATGTGAATGTACTAAGGTTTGCTTAAACATTCTCCTAGTGTTGTACATTTAAGTTGCTTTTTATTTTCTATTGTAAATAAAGCACTAGAAACATACTTACACAAAGTGCTTACTTCTCAGCTAGTTTCTGGGTCTGTGTTCCTCAAAATAAGATTGCTGGATTTCTTCTTATATGGTGCTAGAAAGATTGTGAAGGTTAACAGTGAATGAAACCCCTTTTCTCATGGCTCTGGAACCTCTCTTCTCTCCCCATTAGATTGGTTTTTATCATTTTACTTCTTTTTCGTCTTGGTGTGGTAGTTATGAGATTTTTGCCTCATGGGTTTGTTGGTGTGTGTGTGTTTTGAGGTATATATGAATGTTAGTTGTGTTGTCATTCTGCTTTAAAGTTTCATTCGTGCCTTAATGTTTTAATTTTTCTCATCATGCTTATCACTTTTTTATCTGAAAGTGAGGTAATAGTGTACTTGGCACTCCATTGAACTAGAAAATTGGCCTCTGTCCTTAGGCAGAAGATCACATGCACAGGAACTAGATAAGATGAGGGATTCAGCAATTCCAGAAATGGGTGGTTGTGTCTTCTGATGAAGAAGAATCTGCCAAGAAATTGTTTGGTTCTATGTAACTTTCTATAAAACAAGGCAAAGTTCCTTAGTGAAGGGCATATTTAAAGACATATATGGGGAGGCGGCTGTGGCTCAATCAGTGGGGCTCCCGTTTGCCATGTGGGAGGCCCCGGGTTTGGTTCCTGGGGCCTCCTGGTGAGGGCGGGCCCGCCCGCACGGCGTGGTTGGCTGACCCGGTGAGCACAAGCAGCAAGGGGAGGATAAATGAATAAATAAATAAAATCTTAAAAAAAAAAAAAAAAGACATATATGTTCCTTGGTAAGGAAGTTCATGGTGAAAAGGTTTTTTTGTAATTGTTTTTTGTTTTTGTCTGTGACCTTGTGTGGATGCTGGAAGATTATTCTATGAAACCTCCGGTGCTCAGGAGGGAACTGAGATGGGCATGTGCAGATTCATGGAGTGACATGTGGAGAAGCTGTTGGGACTTAGATTGTTCTTACCTTAAAATCTCATAATGCTTTATATCAGTGGTGACCGTGGGGTCCCTAGGTTCCTTTTGTGTCCTATTGTATTGTTTTCTGCAAGTGTTTTCTGTGTTTTAAAGAGTCACGGAATTTGCCTCTTAACTTGGTACACACGCTAACTAAACTGTCAAGTTGTTTTGTTTTGGATTTATATAAATCATTCCACTGATGTTCAAGGTTTCTTTTCATTAACTTATAGAGTTTCCTATTCCTCTTGTTTTGTTTTGTGGTTGCATGCAGGTGGATGTTTGTTAAACACAGTTTGTTTACAGCTGTAACTGCAGGTTCTCCTGCCTTTTTTTTTTTTTTTTAATAACAACTTTAAATGAGATATATTTCACATATATACAATTCACCCATTTAAAGTGCACTATTCTGGTGGCTTTTAGTATATTCACAGAGTCGTGCAGACATCACCAAATCAATTTTAGAAAAAATTTGTCACCTCCAACAGAAACCCGGTATTCATTAGCAGTCTCTCCCCATTTCCCCCCAAGTCTTAGGCAACCACCAGTTGCTTGCTTTTTCTGTGGAGTTGCCTATTCTGGACATTTCATATAAATGAAATCCTACAACATGTGGTCCTTGGTGACTGGCTTCTTTCACTTAACAAAGTGTTTTTAAGGTCCAGTCATGTTGTGGCATGTACCAGTACTTACTTGCTTTTTTAAAAATTAAAGAATTATTGTAGAAACATATATGTGTAGATATATATATATATATACATACATACAACATATATATATATAACAAAATTTCTCCTTTTAGTCACTTTCATGTGTACAAATTAGTGGCATTAATTACATTTATAAGGGAAGCGGCTGTGGCTCAATCAGTGGGGCTCCCGTTTACCATATGGGAGGCCCGGGGTTCGGTTCCCGGGGCCTCCTGGTGAAGGCAAGCCCGCCCGCACGGCGTGGTTGGCTGACCCAGCGAGCACGGGCAGCAAGGGGGGGATAAATTAATAAATAAATAAAATCTTTAAAAAAAAAAAAAAAAAAAAAAATTACATTTATAAGGTTCTACCATCACCACCATCTATTACCAAAATTTTTTCATCACCCCAAACAGAAACTCTGTACCCATTAAGAAGGAACTCTCCATTCTCCTCCACCTGCCTCCCTGAAATCTGTACTGTACTTTCTGTTTCTATGAATTTGCATCTTCTGGGTGTTTCATATAAGTTGAATCATACATTTGCCCTTTTGTGTTTGGCTTATTTCCTTCAACATGCTGTCTTCAAGGTTCATCCTTGTTGTCTCATATATCTATACGCTATTCTTTTTTATGGTCAAATAATATTTCATTGTATGGAATATTTTATTTATCCCTTCGTCTGTGATGGATATTTGGGTTGTTTTTATTTTTTAGCTATTGTGAATAATGCTGTGAACATTTGTATATAAGTTCCTGTGTGGAACATGTGTATCCATTTCTGTTGGGTAGACATCTAGGAATGTCTCCAGTTTTTGGTTCCTAAGTAAGTGCTTTCACATCCGAGATACTTGCATGGAAATAGTGTTTTGGCTTTTAAAAAGGAAGGAAAAAAAAAAAAAAAAAAAAAAAAGACCTAGTCTTGGCCAAGGGGTTTTAATGGCTTGTTATGTTATTAGCTTTTGGTTTTTAGTCATTTCAAATTTTATTATTATTAACTATTTCAAACATGTGGAAAGGATGATGAACCTCTGAGTACCTACCACCGGATTTAACAAATTTGAGTTCCTTTTTCTCCTCTCTCCCTTTCTTCTTTTCTTTCTTTTTATCTGAGGAATAGTACAACTTTTCAGCAAGCAGATGTGTGTCTTTCCATCCATGTTTTTATGCTTCTACGTATGTTTACATCCATTAGCAACGAATAGTGTTGTCTGTATTTTTAAACACTACATAATGATTTAATTTTTTTTAGGTTTTATGTGATCTAGCCTTAATCCTATTTTTTCTGAAAAATGAATCTTGCAGAAAATGAGGTTTTCCAGTGACGGTGTTATAGCAGAAACAACAAAATCTAACATTTTCAATCTGTCAGAGGAAAAGGGATCTGCTAGCTGAAAGAAAGGGGAGGGCAGTGGCTGTTGGGTAGAACAGGCAATGGCTGTTGGGTAGCACAGTCTCATAGTGCTTATGTACACAATTATCTTTGCTGTGACAAGTTCAATGTTTGACATGAGAACATACTAGAAAAAGTAAAAAACTTCTACTGCTGAATGTGGAAACAAAATAAAATTTAATTAGTCCTAGATTGTCTTTAAAGTGCAATTTGTATTGTGACTAAGTGATTTGCATAAGAGTCTTGTGGAGGCTTTGTGGCTCCTCTCTGGCATCATGTGAGTGGGAGAGGGAATGAGCAAAGCATTTTTGTCTAGATTTAATGTTTAATTCTAACTCTAGGGGGTCGGATGTGGCTCAACTGGTTGGGCGTCCGTCTCCCATATGGAGGGACCCGGGTTCGATCCCTGGGACCTCCCGGTAAAAAAAACAACAACAACAACAACAAAAAACAACAACAAAATTCTAACTCTATAGCAGTGTTTCTCAATGAGTTATGCACCACACACTTGTTGCAGATACCCAGTGTTAGCTTAAGTTATTTTCATTACAGTGTTTTTAAAAGTGCACATTTTTTCCATAGTAACCATTTATATATGAAAAATATATTATTATAATCTTTTTTTTTTTTTTTTTTTTTTTTGAGGTACCAGGGAATGAACCCAGGACCTTATACACGGGAAGCAGGTGCTCAACCACTGAGTTACACCCGCTCCCCTTATTATAACCATTTTAAAGAATATAATTCAGTGGCATTTTGTACATTCACAATACTGGAAAACAATCATCACTATCTAGTTCTAGAACCTTTTCATCACCCCCGAATGGAAAAACCCTGTATCCATTAATCAGTCACTCCCTATTTCCCTCCAGCTCCCCTGCCCCGCCTCCAGTCACTGGCAACTGCTAATCTGTTTTCTCTCTCTATGAATGTACCTAATCTGGATATTTCATATAAATAGAATCATACAATATATGACATTTTGTGTCTGGCTGCTTTCACTTAGTGTAATGTTTTCATGGTTCATCCATGTTGTAGTATATATCAGTACTTCACTTTTTTTTTTTTTTTACTTTATACTTTTTTAAATAGCTGAATAATATTCCATTGAATAGGTATACCACATTTTGTTTATTCCTTCATCTTTTGATGGACATTTCCATCAAAAAGTTTCCATCTTTTAACTGTTTTCTGTTGTGAATTAGAGTTCCTAAGAACATTTATTTATAAATTTGTGTGTGGACATATATTTTCAATTCTCATGAGTAAATATAAATATAAATTTAAATTTAAATATATCGAGGAGTGGAATTGCTGGGTCATATGGTAATTCTATGTTTAACTTCTATGTTTAACTTATTGAGGAATTCCCACACATTTTCCACAGTGACTGCATGTACCATTTTCTATTTCTACCAGCAACATATGGAGGTTCCAGTTTCTCTGCATCCTCACCAACACTTGTTAATTTCCTTTTTTTTTTTTTTAACATTTTTTTAACTTTATTTTATACATTTAATAATTGAAAATATAAACAATTAAAAACTAAAAAGTAAACACAGATGAATAAATATATACATTTCTCAATTAAATGTAATGGATACATATAACTTTTTTTTTTTTTTTTTTTTGGATCAAACAGTATGTTACACAATATATTTGGTTCATAGTAACGCATTCATACAGTGTTTGTCCTTTTGTGTCTGGCTTGCTTCACTCAACATAATGTCCTCCAGGTTCATCCATGTTGCCATATGCTTTATGACTTCATTTCTTCTTACAGCTGCATAATATACCATCGTGTGAATAGACCACAGTTTGTTTATCCATTCATCTGTTGATGGACACCTGGGTTGTTTCCAACTTTTGGCAATGGTGAATAATGTTGCTATGAACATCGGTGTGCAGATGTCTGTTGGTGTCACTGCTCTCATTTCTTCTGGGTATATACCCAGTAGTGGTATTACAGGGTCATGTGGCATGTCTATATTCAACTTCTTATGGAACTGCCAAAGAGTCCTCCATAGTGGTTGTCCCATCCTGCATTCCCACCAGCAGTGAAGAAGTGTTCCTGTCTTTCCACATCCTCTTCAACACTTGTAGTTCTCTGTCTTTTTAATAGTGGCCATTCTGATAGATGTGAAATGATATCTCATTGTAGTTTTGATTTGCATTTCCCTAATCATGAGTGATGTTGAGCATTTCTTCATGTGTTTTTTTGCCATTTGTATTTCTTCTTCGGAGAAATGTCTCTTCAAGTCTTTGGCCCATTTTTTCATTGGGTCATTTGTCTTTTTATTGTTGAGTTGTAACATCTCTTTATATATCCTGGATATTAAACCCTTATCAGATATGTGATTTCCAAATATTTTTTCCCATTGAGTCGGCTGCCTTTTCACCCTTCTGACAAAGTCCTGTGAGGTGCAAAAGTGTTTAATTTTGAGGAGGTCCCATTTATCTACTTTTTCTTTTTTTGCACGTGCTTTGGGTGTAAGGTCCAAGAAACCACCACCTACTACAAGGTCTTGAAGATGTTTCCCTACATTTTCTTCTAGTAGTTTTATGGTCCTAGCTTTTATATTTAGATCTTTGATCCATTTTGAGTTGATTCTTGTATAGGGGGTAAGATAGGGGTCCTCTTTCATTCTTTTGGTTACAGATATCCAGTTCTCCCAACACCATTTACTGAAGAGACTGTTTTTTCCCATTAGCGTGGCTTGGTAGGTTTGTCAAAAACCAGTTGACTGTATAGGTGAGGGTATATTTCTGGATTCTCAATTCTATTCCACTGATGGATGTGTCTATCTTTATGCCAGTACCATGCTGTTTTGACCACTGTAGCTTTGTAATATGTTTCAAGGTCAGGCAGGGTAATTCCTCCCACATTGCTCTTCTTTTTTAGAATACTTTTGGCTATTCAGGTGCAATTACCCTTCCAGATGAATTTGGTAATTGCCTTCTCTAATTCAGTAAAGTAAGCTGTTAGGATTTTGATTGGTATTGCATTGAATCTATAAATCAGTTTGGGCAAAATTGACATCTTCACGATATTTATTCTTCCAATCCATGAACACAGAATGTCTTTCCATTTGTTTAGATCTTTTTAAATTTCTTTTAGTTTTGTAGTTTTCTGCATATAGGTCCTGTACTTCTTTGGTTAAATTAACTCCTAGGTATTTGAGTCTTTTTGTTGCTATTGAAAATGGAATTTTCCTCCTGATTTCCCTCTCAGATTGTTCGTACTAGTGTACAAAAACATTACTGATTTTTGCTTGATCTTGTATCCTGCCACTTTGCTGAACTCATTTATTAGTTCAAGTAGCTTTGTTGTGGATACTTCAGGATTTTCTAAATACAGGATCATGTCATCCGCAAACAGTGAGAGTTTTACTTCTTCTTTTTCTATTTGGACGCCTTTAATTTTTTTGTCTTGTCTAATTGCCCTAGCTAGAACTTCTAGTACAATGTTGAATAACAATGGTGACAGTGGGCATCCTTATCTTGTTCCTGATCTTAGGGGGAAAGCTTTCAACCTTTCCCCATTGAGTATGATGTTGGCTGTGGGTTTTTCATATATGCCTTTTATTATATTGAGGAATTTTCCTTTTATCCCTATCTTTTGAAGTATTTTTATCAAAAAAGGATGTTGGATTTTGTCGAATGCCTTTTCTGCATCTATTGAGATGATCATATGTTTTTTTTCCTTCAATTTGTTAATGTGATGTATTACATAGATTGATTTTCTTATGTTGAACCAGCCTTGCATACCAGGAATAAATCCCACTTGGTCGTGATGTATAAGTCTTTTGATATGCTGTTGGATTCGATTTACAAGTACTTTGTTGAGAATTTTTGCATCTATGTTCATGAGAGAGATTGGTCTGTAATTTTCTTTTCTTGTGGAATCTTTATCTGGCTTTGGTATTAGGGTGATGTTGGCTTCATAAAATGTGTTGGGTAATTTTCCGTCCTCTTCAATTTTTTGGAAGAGTTTAAACAGGATTGGTGTTAATTCTTTTAGAAATGCTTGGTAGAATTCACCTGTGAAGCCATCTGGTCCTGGACTTTTCTTTGCTGGCAGATTTTTTTTTGATGGATTCAATCTCCTTAATTGTGATTGGTTTGTTAAGTTCTTGTATTGTAGTGTCAGTGTTATGTGTTTCTAGAAATTTGTCCATTTCACTAGGTTGTCTTTTTTGTTGGCATATAGTTTCTCATAATATCCTCTTATGATTCTATTTCTGTGAGGTCATTTGTAGTTCCTCCCCTTTCATTTCTGATTGTATTTATTTGCATCTTCTCTCTTTTTTTCTTTGTTTAGTCTAGCTAGGGGTTTGTCAATTTTATTGATCTTCTCAAAGAACCAGCTTTTGCTTTTGTTGATTTTCTCTATTGTTTTTCTGTTCTCATTTTCATTTATTTCTGCTCTAATCTTTATTATTTCTTTCCTTCTTTTTGCTTGGGGTTGGTTTGCTGTTCTTTTTCTAGTTTCTCACGTTGTTCAGTTAAATCTTTGAGTTTAGCTCTTTCTTATTTTTTAATATAGGCATTTAGGGCTATACATTTCCCTCTCAAGACTGCCTTTGCTGTATCCCATAAGTTTTGATACGTTGTGTTCTCATTTTCATTTGTCTCAATATATTTACTGATTTCATTTGCAATTTCTTCTTTGACCCACCGAATATTTAGGAGTGTGTTGTTCAGTCTCCACACATTTGCAAATTTCCTTTTTTCCTGTCTGTTATTGATTTCTAGTTTCATTCCATTATGATCTGAGAAGGTGCTTTGTATAATTTCAATCTTTTTATATTTATTGAGAGCTGTATTGTGACCTAACATGTGGTCTATCCTAGAGAAAGATCCATGGGCACTTGAGAAAAATGTATAATCCTCTGAGTTTGGATGCAGCGTTCTGTATATGTCTGTTAGGTCTAACTTGTTTATCATATTGTTCAAGTTCTCTGTTTCCTTGTTGATCTTCTATCTAGTTGTTCTATTTTATCATGTGAGAGGGGTGTTGAAATCTCCAGTGATTATTGTAGAAATGTCTATTTCTCCCTTCAGTTTTGCCAGAGTTTGTCTCATATATTTTGGGGCACCCTGGTTAGGTGCATAGATATTAATGACTGTTATATCTTCCTGGAGGATCGTCCCTTTTATTGATATATAGTGGCCTTCCGCATCTCTTATCACTTTTTTGCATTTGAAGTCTGTTTTGTCTGATATTAGTATAGCTACCCCTGCCCTTTTCTGTTTACTATTCATGTGGAGTATCCTTTTCCAACCTTTGTTTTCAGCCGGTTTGTATCCCTGGGACTGAGGTGAGTTTCTTGTAAGCAGCATATGGATGGCTCATGTATTTTTTTCCATTCTGTCAGCCTGTATCTTTTGATTGGGGAATTTAATCCATTCACATTCAATGATATTACTGAAAATGCACTATTTATTTCCTCCATTTTATTCTTTGGTTTTCATATGTCAACTTATTTTTGTCTCTCTTTTTACTTTTTTGGTTATCCTTTCTGCTTTTCTTTCTCCTATACTCTCCTCCAAGCCTCTCTCTCCTGTCTTTTTCTTTCAGGTTCTAAGGCTTCCTTTAATATTTCCTGCAAAGGTGGATTCTTTTTTGCAAACTCTCTTAGTTTCTGTTTGTTTGTGAATACTTTATATTCACCTTCATATTTGAAGGACAGTTTTGCTGGATAAAGAATTCTCGGCTGGCAGTTTTTCTCTTTCAGTTTCCTAATCGTATCATACCACTGTCTTCTCGCCTCCATGGTTTCTGAAGAGAAATCTGCACTAAGTCTTGCTCGATGTCCCTTGTATGTGACCGTTTGCTTCTCTCTTGCTGCTCTGAGAATTTTCTCTTTATCTTTTACATTTGACATTCTGAATAATATGTGTCTTGGCATAGGTCTATTTGAATTTATTCTCATTGGGGTACGGTGTGCTTCTTGGACATGTTAAGTTCATTTCTTTTGTGAGAGTTGGGAAATTTTCAGCTATTATTTCCTCAAATACTCTTTTTGCCCCTTTTCCTTTCTCGTCCCCTTCTGGAACTCCCATGACACGTATGTTGTTGCGTTTTGTGTTGTCATTCAACTCTCTGAGCCCCTGCTCAATTTTTTCCATTCTTTTCTCTCTTCAATTTTAGCTGCTCTGTCTTCGGTATCACTTATTCTTTCTTCTATCATTTCGAATCTGCTGTTGTATGCCTCAAATGTGTTTTTCACTTCACCTATTGTGTCTTTCATTCCCATGAACTCTGTTACTTTTCTGTTGAGGATTTCAAATTCTTCTTTGCGTTTGCCCAATGTCTTCTTGATGTCATTTATCTCTTTAACTATATTGTCTTTCATCTCATTAATTTGATTTTGGAAATTTGTGCTCATCTCACGGATTAGTTCTCTCAAATTCTGCATCTCTTCTGGGACTTTGCTGTCTTCCTTTTCTTGGGCTATGTCTTCTGTTTTCTTTGTATGGCTCGTAATTTTTTGCTGGTGCTTAGGCATCTGGTTAGGTTGTATTTTACTTAGATGCTTTAACTCTTTCTCTCTTATGGGGTTTTAGTGGCAGGAGGCTGTGAGTTACCACAGCTCTTTGATTTTTGGCTCAACATTGATTGTTAGGATTGTTCTGCTGGTTGCTCAAAACTGGGTACTGGACCCAGTAATTGGTTGTAGAGTCGTTTTCTAGGGCCTTGGGCAGGGAGGCTATTGAGGCCAGGAAAAGCCTCTCCTACTTATTAATTTTCTTATGTGCACTTCCTTAGTCTGCCAGGAGATAGCGCTTGTTGGCAGCTTCAATTCAATGCCTGGTCGAGCATATTTGTTGTGACACAGACCATATCAATGTGATAGAGCTTCCTGTCTGGGGGCTAAGAGCCTTGTAATTCAAACTTTCTGAGACAGTTCTCCGGACTTCTCTCATAGGGCCCCCCTTTTCCCTGCTAGGAAATATTTCCACTCCCTTCTCAACAATCAGTCCTTGTTAGTAGAGGAGGAGATTGGGAGGTTTGTATATCTTTAACCCCCTGCAGGCTCCAAGGCAAACAATGGCGTAGCCCCACCCGGCCTGGAAAGGCTGTTGGGACAGGGCAGACCAAACCTGGGAGTCAAAAGCAGGGTCAGCCCCAGGCTTTCTCTTCCCTCTCCTGTGGAGTCCTTAACAATTAGTCCATGTTAGAAGAGAGGGAGGTTGGGAGGGTCGGATTTTTCCAGTCCTTCCTAGGCTCCCAGGGCAAAACACCGTGTGGCAGGGTCTGTGGGTTCTGCAGCCCAAATTTACAGGTCAGAACCTGAGTCAGCCTAAGGTTGTGGCCCTCTCTCTCCCCTTTCTGGGAGTGGTAGATCCCTGGAGCCCCCTTTGTCTGTGGTCGCAGGCCCAGAGGCCCCAGAATTCTAAAGAGTGTGGGGGAGGGTGCTGGCAGCAGCAGAAGCTGCTACTTCCAATGCAGGTTTCTGTAGTCGCAATTACCCTCTTTTGTCCCCCTCTCCTCTGGGTGGGGTGCATCCTTCACCTGCTGTCCTAAACCCTAGAAGATTTGTTAATTTCCTTTTTTTTTTTTTTAATTTAACTTAATGGCCATCCTTATAGGTGTGAAGTGTTATGTCATCTTGGTTTTTGATTTGTATTTCGTAATGACTAATGTGGCTGAGCATCTTTTCATGTGCTTATTGGCAATCCCTAAATCATTGGTAAGATTTCTGGTCAAATCTTTTTGTTAGCTAAGTTTTAATGTATAACTAAGTACTTAGCAGTTAACACAGTCTTTTTAAAATTTTTATCTGTAACAAGTATACTCTGGCCCTGGGATTGGACTCTGGAGGATGTTGAGGGGACAGTTACTTCTAAAAGCTATACAACTAATTCTAGTGGATTTCTTTACCCCCTAAATAATGTACAAGGTAATACACAGAAGTACATATTGTAGCTTGGTATGCTTGATCTATGAAATTATATTTGGATACATTATGGAGTCTATGTATAGAGGATCGGTTGGCAAACTATTTTTGTAAAGAGAGTAAAATTTTTTTTTTCTTACTTAAAAAAAATTTTTTTTTGGTGTTTATTTTTTAAATAAAAAATAATAAATATTTTAAGATTTGTGTGCTATATGGTCTCTGTCTCAGCTGCTCAACTCTGCTGTTGTAACACCTCAAAGCAGCCATCAACAATATATAAAGGAATGAGTGTAACTCTATTCCAATAAGACTTCATGTTCACTGTAATTTGAATTTCATATAATTTTAAATATATACAGAAATAGGCAGCGGTCTGGGTTTGGCCTATGGGAGTGGTTTGCTGACCTCTGACCTAGAGGAATTAGTGAATGTTAGAGGTGGTGTGGAGCTTGAGTTAGTTCTTGAAATACTTTGGAGTTAGTTTTTTGGTCCAGGCATAGAGTCCAGGGCTAAGGGCTAAGTTGCTGGAGAATAGTAATAGCTCAGAGTAGCAATTCTGGAATCTCAGATGGGGTGTGCATTAGATGTAGCATGGATTGAGGAATTGGGCGGAGGCTTGACACAGGGTTCTACATGTCATTGTCTTTCGCCTTCCCTAGTGTTTGTGCGAATATAGGTAATGAAAAGGGATGAAGAAAGGGCCAAAAAGTGTAGGGTATGGCCTGTGTGGCTGCCATATTAAGCTGTTGCAGTTGACTGGTCTTAGAGAAGTGACCCATCTCACCCTCTATTTGCCCTGGTGCATATGTGAGTTCATCCCCTGGCAGTGAAGTCTGGAGGGTCAAGAAAGGGCCCCAAAGTGTATCACGTGCCAGTGGATTGGGCATTAATGTCCCTGTTTTACAGATTCCAGGACTGTCTGTGAGAAGTGGGTAACATTTGAAAGGTCACTTGTCTAGAAAAGTCTTAGCCAGGATTTGAAAGTAATTTTACCTCTGTTCTCTTATGGTTGGTATATGCAAGTGAGAAGATCTGTTTTTCAGATTTGGTTCTCCCGTTGATTTTCTGTATAATATTAGGGAAATCAGTTATTTTCTATTAAAAATAAATGAATTAGAAAGTTGACTTCTGTCTGTCTTACCCCACAGAATTATTGTGAAAGATTGAGTTAGACAATAGTCAAGAGCTCTTTGAAAAATAAACTATTCAGAAGTTAGATGCTTTGTCAAGGCAAACCTTTCTCCAAAACACACCTAAGGAAGTATAGAAGGCAGTCTGGTCACATTAGTATAACTCTCCAAGCCTATCACCCAAACTGTGAACTTCATTCTTTTGGAGAAACCGTTAGGTACTCAGTGAGTTTACTTCCTTCTAGTGTCCATAATAAGCTGATTAGAAGTTGAAAGAAGGGTAGGAAGTCAGAATGACTTAGTAAGAATGCTTTGATAGCAGGGACAGCAGAGGCCAAATTCAGACCCTGAGCTGTTCTGATGCTGTGAATGAAACTGAAAAGTTACGGGCATGTATAACGAGGATCTAGGTTATAAAAACAAAAGGAGGGGGAAACGGACGTGGCTCAAAGGTTCGGCGTCTGTCTACCATGTGGAGAGACCAGGGTTCGATCCCCGGTACCTCCCGGTAAAAAAAAAACAAAAACAAAAACAAAAGGAGGGCTTCACATTGTGTCTGGTATACCAATACAGCGTTTTAGAAAAAAGAACCATTATTAAAGTTTAGTATGTGTAGAGGAAAGCTTTGCAATACTTGTATTTTCTATTAGTAAAGGCCAAATGAGGCATTGTTTTCTTGTTATAGGACCTCTTTAAAATTATCAGAGTTCACAGTCTTTCAAAAACATCTAAAAAAATTAATATCCTATTTCATAGATGTCTTTTTTTAAGAGGCCATAAGGACCAAGGACCTCTTACTGTATTCAGGGATAAGGATAAATTTAGTGCAAAGTCTTTACAAAGTTACTAAGTATTATTTTGATAAAGTGCTGTTTTGCCCAGTATAGACATATTCAGTGTAGAAGAACTTCATGGGGCATCAGAGTTAGATGTATCTGCTAATAACATCTATAGACAGCAGATTTTTTAAAAATTATTTTTTTAAACAATTTATTGAAGTATGTCATTCATACATGAACGTACATAAACTATAAGTGTTCAGTAAACATCGTGAACTTACAAAACAAATATGCATAGCATCATACAGGGCTCCCACACATCACCCCCCCAAACACCCTGCATTGTTGTGAAACATTTGTTAACAAATCATTAAAGAGCATTGTCAAAGCATTACTACTAACTATAGTCCACATCTTCCTCCCCTATACTTTTTTTTATAGGATTTATTTATTTATTTTTATCCATTTTTACCCCCAACCCCCATTTTTGCTGTTTCTTTATCCATTCACTGGGCAACTCTCTGTGTCTCTATTTCCTGCCCTCTCTTCTCATCCTTCTCTTGTCTTCACTGGCATTCAATCCTCGGAATCTCTGATGTGGGAGAGAGGCATCCTACCACCTACACCACCTTAGTTCCTGATTTTTTGGCACGTCTTGTCTGGGCTTTCCCTTGTGTCAGTCTCCTGTTACATCATCATCTTGCTGTGTGGCTTGCGGGGCCTGATGGCACACCTGTGCACGGGGCCTGGCGGCGTACCCACGCACAGGGCTTGGAGGCCCACGTACCTTCTATATTTTTCTTTTTTTAAATTTTTACTGGGAGGTCCCGGGGATCAAACCCAGGTGCCTCCATATGGGAGACGGATGCCCAACCACCTGAGCCACATCCGTCCCCCTGCTATATCTCTTAAGGTTGACCAAAGATACCCAAAGTTACAGTCTTTTCCCATACAGGATGGTCATATAATAAATCAGACTTAGTTTATCACCAGCATTCTAAAAACCAGACCTAGGGAGAAAAACTAGGTCTGGGGACACGTGCATGTTTTCTAATATAGCAAATGTTTAGCCTACCCTGCTTATCACAAAATCAGGTCAGGGAGAATATTTGCATATATAGACAGCAGATTTTAAGAGAGGTTAAGTGGTAGTTGAGACATATTATTTTAAATAAATTCAATTTGAGCGATTTAACAAAATGAAACACAGTACGGGGTCAGGTCTGTTTTTATAATCACAGAATTATAGGAAATCGTCAATGTTTTTAATTTTATGCAAATCCAGAAAATGCCTTTCTGTGTTCTGTGTTGGTTGCCTCTCAATGAAAGTGAAGAAAATAAACTTTATAATAGGAGGCATAAAAAGACTTGAAGATCAAGTCAGCACATTGATTTGTTAATTAATGTAATTCAAATAAAATTTTTATTAAAGTTTTTTATTTTTTGAAGGGGGAGGGTGGTTTGTTAAAATGACTCTAAAGTCCCCTGGGAGAATAAACAGGCCAGAAGAGCCAAGAGGATTTTGAAAATGAAAGAAAGAATTTGAGAGACGATTAGTTTTGTCCTACTGACTATTACAGACTTCTACAAGAATTTTAAAGGGTAATTTGAGCCCTCGAATAAACAGAAATAGCAGTAGATCTGACCCAACTATGCCTCCGTTTAATATATAATCAAAGAGTAGTTTGTGTGAATCAGGATTCTTCCAAGTTCAAAGGAAAGGACCTTAGTCATACTGGCTTAAGCAAAAACCAAAGGCATTTATTTTTTCATGTGTCTGGGATGCCCAGGGGGTGATACTTTCTTCAGGGACTCCTGGCTCAAATGGCTTTAATTCTTTTCTCAGGTTTGGCTCCATTCTCTCCTTTTGCTGATGGGCTTCCTTTTGTGCAGCTAGAGGGAAGGGAGGTATGGTTGTTGATGGAAGCAGAGAGTTGGCCCTACATGATATCAGTATGTAAAGTCCTAGGGAAGGATATCACATGGGTTCCTTGGGTCTTGTGATCATCTTTGGGCCATGGCCACACGAATGCTGCACTGATGAGGGGCTACCAACATCTGCTCCTTCTTGTCCAGGACCTCCAGAATCCCATGGAATGGTAGGAGGAAGAACTGTTGTTCCCGAAAAAAAGGGGGTGGGATGGTAGAATTACCTAGAGGAGTAGGGGATAGGCCATTGGGCAGACTGGAATAGCAAATGTATGTTCAATCATTGAGAAAAGGATGGAGTAGTCTGTGTACTTGATTAAGAGAAAGGATGAAAGAGTGCTGGGGACTTGATTAAATATTTGGGGGGGGGAGGGGAAGTTAAATCCTTAAATTTTTCTCCATATTCAGTTAAATTCCGAATGAATAAGTGATAGTTAAATAAGAACAAGAAAACAAAATTAAATAAGAAAACATAGCCAAATATTTTTCTAATCTCAGGGTGAAAAAGCCTTTTGAAACAGATAGCAAATGGAAACCTAAAAGCAGAGATTTCAGATTGATGGCCTAATGACTGGATCAGACCCACAGACCTGTTATGTTTTGTCTTCCTTTATTTATCTTTTAAAAATTGTGCCAGAATTTTAAAGTCAAAATTTTACCTACAAGTCTGGATTTCTAGCTTTTCTTGAAAAATGGCAAGCTCTGGGAGTACTGAGCTTGCATGCCTACATAGCAACAATTGGCCATTGCTAAGTAGCAGCCTCTTTCTTCAGGTGGGCCTGGGTCCTCCAGGTTACCACCTTCTCCACCACTAACTCCCTAATGCAGTATCCCAACGTTGAAGTTGCCTTGCAGTTACATTCGCTTACTGTGGTTATCTGTCCCTTTTAGGCAAAGATTTATTATTATAACTCTATCAAGATAA
The DNA here is from genome assembly GCA_026826555.1 of Tolypeutes matacus. Lineage (NCBI taxonomy): Eukaryota > Metazoa > Chordata > Mammalia > Cingulata > Chlamyphoridae > Tolypeutes > Tolypeutes matacus. The sequence goes on along the minus strand of JAKSZT010054260.1, from coordinate 1,043,488 downwards.
CAAAAGAACTTATATATATTGAAAAAACTTAAAATGAAAAGAAATTGGGGAAAGCGTCTTTGCTACCTATGTATGTCAAAAACCATAATATATGAAGAAGGCTAATGAACCAAGAAGAAAATACTCCCACATGAAAAAATAAGAATGAAAAGAGTAAAGCAGTCAATTCCCAGTAGTCTGCAAGCTTAGCAGGGAGTATGTCTGTCTTGTTTAGAATCTTAGTGCCTAGTACAGTACCTAGCTAGCATTTTGTAGGCATTCAGTAAATATTTGTTAATAATAATGAATGGGGAAGCGGCTGTGGCTCAATCAGTAGGGCTCCCGTTTACCATATGGGAGGCCCCGGGTTCGGTTCCCGGGGCCTCCTGGTGAGGGCGGGCCCGCCCGCACGGCGTGGTTGGCTGACCCAGCGAGCACGGGCAGCAAGGGGGGGATAAATGAATAAATAAATAAAATCTTTAAAAAAAAAAAAAAAAATAATGAATGATAGCTGATATTTACTGAAGGTTTGCTATATGCTAAGTAAATAGAAAATCCTGTGCTGAGCTCTTTCTATATTCTTCTTTAATCTCTACAGAAGCCCTCCGAGATAGTTACTCTCATTATCCTCATTTTAGAGAAGAGGAAATTGAGGCTTGGAGTGATAAAGCACCTACCCAGGCATACCCAGAAAGTGGTGATGCAGTGGTTTAATTCCAGCTTAATTCTATCATTCAGTTATTGAAATGAATTGGAAAAGAAGAAATACAAATGTCACATAAATATTGAAAACATTCCCAACCTTAAACAAAAATACCTTAAAACAAAATACTCTCCACTAGTGTGGAGGTTGGGGAAGACCCTGGTGTGTTTTCTTGGGAGACTATATCAGTACCCATTCTGGTGGAGGGTGTTTTAGGAGTGTTTTTCAAAAGTTTAAGATGTTCATACTCTTTTACCCAGAGATTCCACTTCTAAGAATTCATTCTGAGATAAAAATTAGAGTTGGTTACAGATTTATGTGCAAAGATAGGCATGATAATAATTATAATGGTGAAGAATTGGAAGCAATCTAAATGCTCAACAGTAAGGAATTTGTGGATTAAATTATGGTATGTTCATATTCCAGAATAATATGCAGTTATTAAAAATTCATTTTTGTAGTATCAAATGACTTACAAAGTGACATGATATAAATTATTTTTCCAGGGAAGCGGCTGTGGCTCGGTCGGTGGGGCTCCCGTTTACCATATGGGAGGCCCCGGCTTCGGTTCCCGGGGCCTCCTGGTGAAGGCAGGCCTGCCCGCATGGAGTGGTTGGCTGGCCCAGCGGGCACGGGCAGCGGGGGGGGGGATAAATGAATAAATAAAAATAAAATCTTTAAAAAAATAAAAAATAAAAATAAATAAATTATTTTTCCACTGGCTCTAAAATGGCATAGGAAGTAAAGCTATTTGTATCAAGTGTTTGGTGAGTGCCTGTCTCTGGTACATAGTCAGCACTATATGTTTGCTGTTATTAAGGCGGTGGGACTATAGATAATTTTTTTTTCTGTGTGCTTTCCCAAACAGCTGTAAATCTACATATTTCTTTCAGACTTTATGTTAATTTTGAAAAAGTATAGGATCTCAGGAAATAAACCTAGTTTTATATACATTATGTTTTTGATGTATGTGTAAATGGAATCTTTGCAGATTGGTTTGTTTTTATTTTTTGAATTATGTAAATAATACTAGCACTTATCCAAACAGTCTCAACAACACAGAAAAACAATCAAATTGTGAAAACCTTTTTCCAATTAGCCTTGTCTCCAGTTCCATTACTCAAGGTAATCACTATTAATAGTTAAATTATTTTAAATATGCATTGGGAGCTTGCTATATTTAATAAAAATATTTATTAAGCAAATAATCACCTCTAGTGTGTTTTGGATATCTGGAGTTTGATATGTCAGGGTCCTTGGGAGAGAGGTACCCTTGCTTCATTTAACAGTACACAGGGGGAAAAAAAAGAGAAACAGTACTTAGGGAAAGATATTAAAAGCGGGTTATTGAGGGTGGTGGGCCACACTTGTGGGAGATGTTTGTGTGGGATGTGGTGGGAGGTATGGGAGGTGGGCAACATGGGAATCCCAGTGGGTTCCGTGTAATATTTTGGGTATTTAAGCACCTCTTAAAATATATTTATATATATACATAAATAACATTTTTGTAAGCAAATGCACATATATGCATATATATTTATATATCATTTTGCAAATGTTGGTATGTATTGTGAAAATTTTGATTTTTACCCACACACACACACAAAAAAAACGGGTTATGTGGGGAGCGGATGTGGCTCAAGTGATTGGGCTCCCATCTACCATATGGGAAGCCCCGGGTTTGGTTCCTGGTGCCTCCTGAAAAAGAAGACAAGCAGATAGCGAGCACAAACAATGACGGAGGGAGAAATAAATAAAAATAAATCTTTTTTTTTTTTTTTTTAAGATTTATTTTGTTTATTCCCCCTCCCTTGTTATTTTTTTGTGCTTGCTGTCTTGCTCTCTCTGTCCATTTGCTGTGTGCTCTCTATGTCTGCTTGTCTTTTGGAGGCACCAGGACCGATCCCGGGACTTCCAATGTGGGAGAGAGGCACTCAATCGCTTGAGCCACCTCATCTCCCTAGTTTGTTGTGTCTCTCAATGTCTCTCTTCTTTGTCTCTTTGATGCGCCAGCTATCTGTGTGGGCCAGCTCGCTTTCACCAGGAGGTCCTGGGAAATGAACCCAGGACCTCCCATATGGCAGAAGGAAGCCCAATTGCTTGAGCCACACCTGCTTCCCAATAAATAAATCTTATTAAAAAAAAAAAGTAAAGAAAAAAAAGCCTGTTATGTGGGCAGAGCATTGCCTGTTTGTTCTTAAACATTAACCTCTCCACCCAAAATAAATTTAATAATAATGTTTGGTATTAGATTTGTATGGGTTAAAATACCCATATTTCATTATTATATTTAAGAATGTAGCAAACTTCTGTAGAATGAACTATTCTTATTGGCATTTGGACCTTGTAGATAAGTTCAGCCACGTTTATTTTTTTACTCAGCAAATATTTGAGTGCCTCCCTTTTGGGGAATAAATTAAAGAGCTTCAGGTTCATGATATTTGATCTTAGTTGGGGAATACTATCAACCATTCTGCTTTAAATATCCCAGCTTTACCCAAATTTGGTTAGATCTAGTAAGAATGATGGGGAGGAGAAGAATTCTTACTGAAAGGGAAAGGATTAGTGACTAGAATTCAATAAGCACTTGTTGTAGATAGCAATTTCTCTTTTCATTTATAAATGATTGGAAGTAGTTGGGGGAAGCGGATGTGGTTTAAGTAATTGGGCTCCTGTCTACAATATAGGAGGGTCAGGGTTCGATTCCCAGGGCCTCCTGGTGAAAAGCGTGCTGGCCCATGCAAGAGTGCTGGCCTGCATGGAGAGCTGGTACAGCAAGATAACACAACAAAAGTAGACACAAAAGAGAGACAGTGAGAGACGCAGAAAATCAGGGAGCTGAAGTGGCGCAAGAGATTCAGCGCCTCTCTCCACTCCAGAAGGTCCCAGGATCGGTTCCCAGTGCCGCCGAAAGAAAAGAGAAGCAAACACAGAAGAACACACAGAGAGCAGAGAGTAAGCGCAAAACAACCCAACTGGGGGGGGTGGGGGTGGGGAGGGGAAATGAATATTAAAAAAAGTAGTTGGGTGGCAAAAGTATGAGGCTTGGGGGAAGTCAGTTTTCATTATTTCTCTTCCTTGCAGTAAAGGGGGAAAGGACAGAGAGAAAATCAAAGGAAAAAACTTATCTTTCTGAAACTTTGGCCTAATACAACTGCACTTTTTTTTTTTTTTTTAGGATTTATTTTTATTTATTTATTTATCTGCCCCTTGCTGCTTGTGCTTGCTGTGTCCATTTGCTTTTGCGTTTTTCTGGGTTTGCTTGTCTCCCTTTGTTGAGTCATCTTGCTGCATTGGCTCACCGTGCCCTGCAGGCCGGCCTGCCTTCACCAGGAGGCCCCAGGAATTGAACCCGGGGCCTCCCATATAGCGAACGGGAGCCCAACCAATTGAGCCACAGCCGCTTCCCAACTGCAGTCTTTAAATTGAGTAGCAGCAGGTGATGATATTTAAAGGGAATGAAGTTATGAGCACCTCTTAAAAAAAGAAAAAATGAAAATTTTGTAATTGAGGACACACAGACAAATGTCCATTCTCTGCAGTTTGTCCTAACCAAAGAGAGGCCAGCATAACAAATATGACATTCCTTGACTATGAATAACAGTTTTTAAATGCCTACAGTTTGCAAAAATGAGATATGTGGGCTTTTTCTTTTTTCCTTCTAAATAATTTTACGTTGTCTGTATTTTCTCTGTCTCTCTCTTTTTTTTTTTTTTTTTCAAAGATTTTATTTATTTATTCATTTATTCTCCCCCCCTGCTGCTTGTGCTCACTGGGCCAGCCAACCACGCCGTGCGGGCGGGCCCGCCCCCACCAGGAGGCCCCGGGAACCGAACCCGGGGCCTCCCATATGGCAAACGGGAGCCCCACTGATTGAGCCACAGCCGCTTCCCTCTCTCTTTTTTTTAAATCTTAGGGTATAATGAGAATTTTTGGGGGTATGAATCAGTTTTCCTGCCTACTTAAAAATGGAAAAGGGGAAGGACTTTTTCCTTCCAGTTTTCATACTGGGGATCTTCCTATTTAGGTAGTCATGGCCTTTTTTAAGTAACCTTATTGTATCCTTAATACTGTAGAAAATGACACATTGTGCAGACTTTAAAATATAAAGATGTTAATAGTGTATTTGATTAATAGTGTATTTGATTAATGTCCTAGGCACATATAAACTTTTTAAAAAAAATTATACAATATGTTACACAATATATTTGGTTCATAGTAACGCAATCATACAGTATTTGTCCTTTTGTGTCTGGCTTGCTTTGCTCAACATAATGTCCTCCAGGTTCATCCATGTTGTCATATTCTTTATGATTTCATTTCTTCTTACGTCTGCATAATATTTCATCATATGACTAGCCAACAGTTTGTTTATCCATTCATCTGTTGATGGACACCTGGGTTGTTTCCAGCTTTTAACAATTGTGAATAATGCCGCTATGTACATCTGTGTGCAGATGTCCGTTCGTGTCACTGCTCTCAATTCTTTGGGTATATATCCAGTAGTGGTATTGCACGGTCACATGGCAAGTCTATAGTCAGCCTCTTTAGGAACTGCCAAACAACTCTCCACAGTGGTTGTACCATCCTGCATTCCCACTGACAGTGAATAAGTGTTCCTATCTCTCTACATCTTCTCCAACAATTGTAGTTCTCTGTCTCTTTAATAGTGGCCATTCTGATAGGTGTGAAATAGTATCTCATTGTAGTTTTGATTTACATTTACCTAATCATTAGTGATGTTGAACATTTCTTCATGTGTTTTTTTGCCATTTGTATTTCTTTGGAGAAATGTCTATTCAAGTCTTTTGCCCATTTTTTAATTGGGTCATTTGTCTTTTTATTGTTGAGTTGTAACATCTCTTTATATATCCTGGATATTAAACCCTTATCAGATATGTGATTTTCAAATATTTTCTCCCATTGAGTCGGCTGCCTTTTCACCCTTTTGATAAAGTCTTGTGAGGTGCAAAAGTGTTTAATTATGAGGAGGTCCCATTTATCTATTTTTTCTTTTGTTGCACATACTTTGGGTGTAAGGTCCAAGAAACCACCACCTACTACAAGGTCTTGAAGATGTTTCCCTAAATTTTCTTCTAGTAGTTTTAAGGTCCTGGCTTTTATATTTAGGTCTTTGATCCATTTTGAGTTGATTCTTGTATAGGGGGTGAGATAGGTGTCCTCTTTCATTCTTTTGGTTATAGATATCCAGTTCTCCCAACACCTTTTGTTGAAGAGACTGTTTGTCCCATTAACATTAACTTGGTAAGTTTGTCAAAAACCAGTTGACTGTGTAGGTGAAGGTTTATTTCTAGATTCTCAATTCTATTCCACTGATCGATGTTTTTATCTTTATGCCAGTACCATGCTGTTTTGACCACTGTCAGCTTTGTAATATGTTTCAAGGTCAGGCAGTGAAATTCCTCCCACATTGCTCTTTTTTAGAATGCTTTGGCTCTTTGGGTGCACTTTCCCTTCCCTTTGAATTTGGTCATTGCCTTCTCTAATTCTGTAAAGTAAGCTGTGGGGATTTTGATTGGTATTGCATTGAATCTATAAATTAGTTTGGGTAAGATTGACATCTTAATGATATTTATTCTTCCAATCCTTGAACATGGAATGCATTTCCATTTGTTTGTCTTTTTAAATTTCTTTTAGCATTGCTTTGTCGTTTTCTGCATATAGGTCCTATACTCCTTTGTTAAATTGATTTCTAGGTATTTGAGTCTTTTTGTTGCTATTGAAAATGGAATTTTCCCCCTGATTTCCTCCTTAGATTGTTCAGTACTATTCTATATAAAAACATTACCGATTTTTGCATGTCGATCTTTGTATCCTTCCACTTTGCTGATCTCATTTATTAGTTCAAGTAGCTTTGTTGTGGATACTTCAGGATTTTCTAAATACAGGATCATGTCATCCACAAACAGTGAGAGTTTTACTTCCTCTTTTCCTATTTGGACGCCTTTAATTTTTTTGCCTTGTCTAATTGCCTAGCTAGAACTTCTAGTACAATGTTGAATAACAATGGTGACAGTGGGCATCCTTGTCTTGTTCCTGATATTAGGGGGAACGCTTTCAACCTTTCCCCATTGAGTATGATGTTGGCTGTGGGTTTTTCATATATGCCTTTTATCATATTGAGGAATTTTCCTTTTATCCCTATCTTTTGAAGTATTTTTATCAAAAAAGGATGTTGGATTTTGTCGAATGCCTTTTCTGCATCTGTTGAGATGATCATATGGTTTTTTTCCTTCAATTTGTTAATGTGGTGTATTACATTGATTGATTTTCTTATGTTGAACCAGCCTTGCATACCAGGAATAAATCCCACTTGGTCGTGATGTATAAGTCTTTTGATATGCTGTTGGATTCGATTTGCAAGTACTTTGTTGAGAATTTTTGCATCTATGTTCATGAGAGAGATTGGTCTGTAATTTTCTTTTCTTGTGGAATCTTTATCTGGCTTTGGTATTAGGGTGATGTTGGCTTCATAAAATGTGTTGGGTAATTTTCCGTCCTCTTCAATTTTTTGGAAGAGTTTAAACAGGATTGGTGTTAATTCTTTTAGAAATGCTTGGTAGAATTCACCTGTGAAGCCATCTGGTCCTGGACTTTTCTTTGCTGGGAGATTTTTTATGACTGATTCAATCTCCTTAATTGTGATTGGTTTGTTAAGTTCTTATATTTCTTGTAGTGTCAGTGTAGGTTGGTTGTGCGTTTCTAGAAATTTGTCCATTTCATCTAGGTTGTTTAGTTTGTTGACATATAGTTTCCTATAATATCCTCTTATTCTTTTTATTTCTGTGAGGTCATTTGTAATTTCCCCCCTTTCATTTCTGATTGTATTTATTTGCATCTTCTCTCTTTTTTTCTTTGTTACTCTAGTGAGGGATTTGTTAATTTTATTGATCTCAAAGAACCAGCTTTTGGTTTTGTTGATTTTTTCTATTGTTTTTCTATTCTCATTTTCATTTATTTCTGATCTGATCATTATTATTTCTTTCCTTCTTTTTGCTTTGGGATTGGTTTGCTGTTCTTTTTCTAGTTTCTTTAGTTGTTCAGTTAAATCTTTGAGTTTAGCTCTTTCTTGTTTTTTAATATAGGCATTTAGGGCTATACATTTCCCTCTCAAGACTGCCTTCGCTGTATCCCATAAGTTTTGATATGTTGTGTTCTCATTTTCATTTGTCTCAATATATTTACTGATTTCACTTGCAATATCTTCTTTGACCCACCGAATATTTAGGAGTGTGTTGTTCAGTCTCCACCCATTTGCAAATTTACTTTTTTCTGGTCTGTTATTGATTTCTAGTTTCATTCCATTATGATCTGAGAAGGTGCTTTGTATAGTTTCAATCTTTTTATATTTATTGAGAGCTGTATTGTGACCTAACATGTGATCTATCCTGGAGGAAGATCCATGGGCACTTGAGAAGAATGTATAATCCTCTGAGTTTGGATGCAGCGTTCTGTATATGTCTGTTAGGTCTAACTTGTTTATCATATTGTTCAAGTTCTCTGTTTCCTTGTTGATTTTCTGTCTAGTTGTTCTATCTTATGATGTGAGAGGGGTGTTGAAATCTCCAGCGATTATTGTAGAAATGTCTATTTCTCCCTTCAGTTTTGCCAGAGTTTGTCTCATATTTTGGGGCACCCTGGTTAGGTGCATAGATATTTATGACTGTTATATCTTCCTGGAGGATCATCCCTTTTATTAATATATAGTGGCCTTCCGCATCTCATCACTTTTTTGCATTTGAAGTCTGTTTTGTCTGATATTAGTATAGCTACCCCTGTTCTTTTCTGTTTACTATTCGCGCAGAGTATCTTTTTCCAACCTTTTGTTTTCAGCGGGTTTGTATCCCTGGGTCTGAGGTGAGTTTCTTGTAGGCAGCATATGGATGGCTCATGTTTTTTTACCCATTCTGTCAGCCTGTATCTTTTGATTGGGGAATTTAATCCATTCACATTCAATGATATTACTGAAAATGCACTATTTATTTCCTCCATTTTATTCTTTGGTTTTCATATGCCAACATATTTTTTTCTCTCTTTTTACTTTTTTGGTTATCCTTTCTGCTTTTCTTTCTTCTATACTCTCCTCTAAGCCTCTCTCTCCTGTCTTTTTCTTTCAGGTTCTAAGGCTTCCTTTAATATTTCCTGCAAAGGTGGATTCTTTTTTGCAAACTCTCTTAGTTTCTGTTTGTTTGTGAATACTTTATATTCACCTTCATATTTGAAGGACAGTTTTGCTGGATAAAGAATTCTCGGCTGGCAGTTTTTCTCTTTCAGTTTCCTAATCGTATCATACCACTGTCTTCTCGCCTCCATGGTTTCTGAAGAGAAATCTGCACTAAGTCTTGCTCGATGTCCCTTGTATGTGACCGTTTGCTTCTCTCTTGCTGCTCTGAGAATTTTCTCTTTATCTTTTACATTTGACATTCTGAATAATATGTGTCTTGGCGTAGGTCTATTTGGATTTATTCTCATTGGGTACGGTGTGCTTCTTGGACATGTTAAGTTCATTTCTTTTGTGAGAGTTGGGAAATTTTCAGCTATTATTTCCTCAAATACTCTTTCTGCCCCTTTTCCTTTCTCTTCCCCTTCTGGAACTCCCATGACACGTATGTTGTTGCGTTTTGTGTTGTCATTCAACTCTCTGAGCCCCTGCTCAATTTTTTCCATTCTTTTCTCTCTTCAATTTTAGCTGCTCTGTCTTCGGTATCACTTATTCTTCCTTCTATCATTTCGAATCTGCTGTTGTATGCTTCAAATGTGTTTTTCACTTCACCTATTGTGTCTTTCATTCCCATGAACTCTGTTACTTTTTTGTTGAGGATTTCAAATTCTTCTTTGCGTTCGCCCAATGTCTTCTTGATGTCATTTATCTCTTTAACTATATTGTCTTTCATCTCATTAATTTGATTTTGGAAATGTGTGCTCATCTCACTGATTAGTTCTCTCAAATTCTGCATCTCTTCTGTGACTTTGCTGTATTCCTTTTCTTGGGCCATGTCTTCTATTTTCTTAGTATGGCTCGTAATTTTTTGCTGGTGCTTAGACATCTGGTTAGTTTGTATTTTACTTAGATGCTCTATCTCTTTCTCTCTTATGGAGTTTTAGTGGCAGGAGGCTGTGAGTTACCACAGCTCTTTGATTTTTGGCTCAACGTTGATTGTTAGGATTGTTCTGCTGGTTGCTCAAAACTGGGCACTGGACTCAGTAATTGGTTGTAGAGTCGTTTCCTAGGGCCTTGGGCAGGGAGGCTATAGAGGCCAGGAAAAGCCCCTCTTCCTTATTAATTTTCTTATGTGCACTTCCCTGGTCTGCCAGGAGATGGCGCTCGTTGGCAGCTCTCAATTCAGTGCCTGGTCGGAGCATAATTGTTGTGACACAGACTAGATCAATGTGATAGAGTGTCCTGTCTGGGGGTAAGAGCCTTGTAATTCAACCTTTCTGAGACTGTTCTCCAGACTTCTCTCCTAGCGCCCCCCTTTTCCCTGCTAGGGAATATTTCCACTCCCTTCTGAATCCTCAACAATCAGTCCCTGTTAGATTGGGAGGTTTGTATATCTTTAACCCCTTGCAGGCTCCAAGGCAAACAGTGGCGCAGCCCCACCGGGCCTGGAAGGGCAGCCCCACCTGGCCTGGAAGTGTTAGCCCCAGGCTCTCTCTCCCCTCTCCTGTGGACTCCTCAACAATTAGTCCAGGGTAGAAGAGAGGGAGGTTGGGAAGGTCAGATTTCTCCAGTCCTTCCTAGGCTCCCAGGGCAATCCGCCATGTGGAAGGGTCCATGGGGTTCCGAAGCCCAAATTTGCGGGTCAGAACCTGAGTCAGCCTAAGGCTGTGTCCCTCTCTCTCCCCTTTCTGGGAGTGGTAGATCCTTGAAGCCCCCTTTGTCTGTGGTCACAGGCCCAGAGGCCCCAGAGGCCCCAGAATTCTAAAGAGTGGGGGAGGGTGTCGGCAGCAGCAGCCTCTGCTGGTTCCAACTCAAGGTTCTGTCGTCGCAATTTCCCTCTTTTGTCCCTCTCTCCTCTGGGTGGTGTGCAGGCTTCACCTGCTCTCCTAAACCCTAGAAGATCTTTTTTGGGGCTGTTTTAGCTTGTCCTTTAGCTATTTTTCTGGAGAAGAGATACCCGTGTCTTACTAGTCCGCCATCTTCCCGGAAGTTGTTGTACTTTTTTTAAAACAGAAAAACTTTCCTGATATATCCTCTTTGCCATATTAGACTTGTCAACCCTGTGTTGTGCTTGCGGCCGGAATGCTCCGTTCAGTTGCTGAAGGGAACATAGCTGCCTACAGGCAGAGCCTGGGTCCAGAACAAGTTTTTTTTTTGACTCTCAGTCAAAAAATAAAACATCAGAAGAGCCAGAAATTGTTGATCAATCAGTCACACATTAAAAGTTATCAGGGAAGCGGCTGTGGCTAAATCAGTAGGGCTCCCGTTTGCCATATGGGAGGCCCCGGGTTTGGTTCCCGGGGCCTCCTGGTGGGGGCAGGCCCGCCCGCGCGGCGTGGTTAGCTGACCCAGCGAGCACAAGCAGCAAGGGGGGGATAAATGAATAAATAAATAAAATCTAAAAAATAAATAAATAAATAAATAAATAAAAAGTTATTAGAGTTCTATGTAGCAAAAGTGGGGATTGGGGCTTAGACCTTTTTTTTCCTTCTTCCAAAACCATTTTTGGTCTCCCAGTGTTTCCAGCTTCCTGGATCTAAATGGGCTACGCTTGGATACATTCTTCCCTCAAAGCCCTGTGAATACATCCCTGCCCTTCCTAGTCATGCCATGCTCTCCCTGACAGCCAAGCCCCTCTGCCCCTTATACCCCTATGGTACTTAACACCCATTTCCATCAATCTTTTCTCCTGATCTGTCATTTGTGATAGACTGAAGTCCTGTGATCTGTGAGCTCTGATGTTGTCCTCAGCTCACTACCCAGCCTAAGTTTTTTCCCTCATCCTGTTCAGCAATTCCTTCAGCCCCTCAGCCTTTAGCCTTTGAAAGCATCTTTACTCCTCTCTTTCCTTAGTTTGTCAGGCTCTGCCACCTAGATATGTATGTGTGTGTACATGCTGTGTGTGTGCATTTGTGTGCTGCTTCTGGAGCCCATTCCTTTCCTGCCACCATCCTCGTCTAGCTCTTCATCCGGTCCCTTTACAGTTGCTGTTATTTATGAACTGTTCTCCCTGCATCTAGTCTTGTTTTTCTGCCAATCCATTGTTTGCACAGTTGCCAAATTAATCTTAAAATGCTGAATTTTTAAAAACTCAGTCTTAGGCCATCTCAGAAACATTAAACAGTTCCCTGTGGAACTATGTAAAGTCCAAACTTCTTAGCTCATCGTTCAAAACACCCCAGTGTCCAGGGCCTGCTTTTCTCTGGGTGCGTCTCCCATTCTTCCCTCTGCCACAGCCATTCAGTTTGCTCAGTGCTTCCTGTGGGTGCGTCTTAGACACCTTTAGCTCGTTCATGGAGCCTTGATGTGCCAGCCCTTCTTTTGAAGACTTTGCTGATGGTCATTGGACACTTAGTTCACTAAGTAAACATAAAAACCATACTGTTTTGTTCACTGTGAGGAATGGATTAGAGAGGTAAGAGTGTAAATAATCTGCCAGGGACCTTGCCCATATCACCTGGATTAAGTATCTTCCTGTGTTTGTGTCCACTGGGTTGAAAACATAAAGGCAAGGGCTGGGTCTTGCTTATTTATTTATTTATTTATTTAAAGTCACCAATACCCAGCAAGTGTTCTGTACAGGCAGATGATAAACACTGTGAAGACTATGCATATACTTTCACCAATACTTCTTGGAATTTATTTTGTTTAATTATTTTGGCTTTTTATGTAATTAATTCTGTACATTTCCATTTGAGTTTAGGATGAGTTATAGCATTAAAATTAAGGTAAATATCTGAGTATAAAATCATCAGCTGAATTTTCTTAGAGTTAATTAGAAAAGATTATTTATTGATTTCTCATTAGTGTGACCCTTCCTATAGTAACTTTTCTTCTTTTTTCTTTAGTCTGCACGAAGAAATCAGTGATTTTTATGAATACATGTCTCCAAGACCAGAGGAGGAGAAGATGCGGATGGAGGTGGTGAACAGGATCGAGAGTGTGATTAAGGAGCTCTGGCCTAGTGCCGATGTGAGTACCTATCTGGGGAGCTGGGTGCTGAGTGTAATAACCTTGAGTGTGTGTGGGTGTCCTGTTCCGATGTGCATCTGTAGGGTCACAGTCTAAGTACATTTTAAAGGCAAATAGTTTTCTGCAGCCTTTAGAATTTGGGTATCCTAATTATTCAGTGCTTAATAGTAACTACTAAAGGTGAACTATGTTTAGGAAGTATTCTTATGAAGAAAAGAAAGATGAAACCTGTTTGTAGTAGTTTATGATTGGATGTGATGTATCAAAACCCCATTACAATTTTGTTTCAAAATTAATAAACATATTAATTGCTTATAGCTTAAAGAAAATGTCAAGTGGGATTTTTTTTTTTTTTTTTTTTTTTGGTACTGAAGCCGGAGGTTGTATGTGGGAAGCCGGCGCTCAACCACTGAGCCACATCGGCTCCCCTGAATTGGTTTTTTGGTTTGTTTTTTTGTTTTTAGAAGGCACAGGGCACTGAACCTGCGACCTCCCATATGGGAAGTAGGCGCTCAACCACTTGAGCCCCATCTACTCCCAAGTGGGATTTTCTTTCATCACTTGAAGTTCCTTTTCTTAGGCTAAAGCGGACATAAGTCTTTCTTGGCCCTATCCTGAAACTGCTATTTTTTTCTCTCTCTCTGACCACTCCTTTCCTCACAGTACAGCCCCACCCATTGAATGGAATGCTTGCCCAAGATTTTTTCTTTGCTTATTTGTGGTTCTTGTCATTGGAAGTAGGTTAATACTTTACTTTTCAGGTCTCCTTTGAGGGTGTCTTCTACAATTTCGTGCATTCAAGGAAGTAATGTATTAGAATCCATTACTTTGTATTAGGCAGCTTCTCATTAGATTTTCTTATGGGATGGGGAAGGAGAAGCTAGGGAGGTGTTTTTCTCCAGTTGGAAAAATAAAGAATTTCAAATAAGATACCATAGACTAGAAGGGGAGGACACTAATATTTTATTGAGTGGCTACCATATGTCATATTGTTTCTCCTGTGTGATCTAAGTCACTGCCTCTCAACTGGGGAAATTTTGTCCCCCATCAGGGGACATTTAGCAATGTCTGGAGATATTTTTATCATAACTGGGGAGATGCTACTTGTATCTAGTGAATAGAAGCCAGAGATGCTGCTAAACATTTTATGATTCACAGGATACCCCCCCCCCCCCGCCAATAAAGAATTATCTAGCCCAAATGGCAGTAGTGCTGAGGTTGAGAAACCTTGATCTAAATTAATCCTTGTCATTTTGACCTGGAAGGTTTTATCCTTATTTTTGTGGCAGTGGTTAAGTCCCAGGATCTATGTCACCCCGTGGGCTGATGCTTTTTCATTGCTCATTATTGCAAAGTTCCCAGTCCTTGTCTGGACCTCCCTGTGCAGGCCTCCCACCATTCTCTGTGGGCTGACATAGGTTGGTCCCAGTTTTATGCCACAGCATAGTGTTAAAATGACAATGCCTAATATCCTCTGTAGGGTCAGATTGCAGGCCAGTGTGTATCCCGTAGTTGTAGTAGTCTGACCCTAATTTAAGAATCTATGCGAAAGCTCTTGCTTAGAGAACAAAAATTAAGGATTTGTGAGCATAATGTGACATGAGCAGTTTTGTTTTATGAATGAGAATTTCATATGACATCTATGATAAAGTCACTTCCAAAACATTGTCTCTGGATTATAAGGGAACACTAATGACCTATTACTTTTTTAAAGTTTTTTGTTTTAGTCTATATCTTTCATATTTGAACCTTTGAAGTTTAAACTCTCTGTTCCAAATGTCTACCTATGAGATAGAATTACGGCATTGTGAAAGCACGTTTATAAAAATACTTTTGTAAGTACCGAAAACTACCAGTAGAGGGTAGCAAAGACTGGTATTTCCCCTTAACTTGGTGGCTTTTCTTCTGATAACTTTTTCTATTTCAGGTCCAGATATTTGGAAGTTTTAAAACTGGCCTGTATTTACCTACTAGGTTAGTATGTTTCAAGAATTGTACATTTTTCTAGAGTGTATTCATAGTAAGGGATGGTGGTGAGGGTACTGTAATATTGCTAATGTGATTAATTCCACTGAATGGTATGCTTGGGAGATTGGGATGGGAAGACTTCTGTCCTATATGTTTCCACAATTAAAGAAAGGAAAGAAGAGAAATGGAAGAGTTAATGACAACTAAATGCAATATCTGATACTAGATGGGATCTAAGACTCGAGGAAGAAAGGCTCAAAAATACTTCACAGTGATAGTTATTCTCATCCTGATAGCAAACACATAAGTTTAGTACCAGAAATCTTTATGAGAAAGAAATATTATTTGGTATTTTTTTGAAGTTTTACTTCTTTCAGAATCACCCTATTTTCTGATACCTGAATTATCTTAAATGACTGGGAGGAGGAGGTAGTTAAAATCAACAACCCCACCTCCCTTCTTAAAAAAAAACACAACAAACCGTTATCACCAACACATTTAGTATTCATTGGGCAGGGTGGGAAATAGGTTTTAATTATACTAATTTGTAGATTGTAAGTTAAATTTAAGTTAAAACAAGCACAGTTTCTTGCTTCTTCAAAGTACTTTTGTGTATGTTGTCTGTTCAGTGACATCGACCTTGTGGTATTTGGGAAGTGGGAAAACCTACCTCTCTGGACCCTGGAAGAAGCTCTTCGGAAACATAAAGTTGCAGATGAGGATTCGGTGAAAGTTCTAGACAAAGCAACTGTAAGTTCTTCAACATTTCATCTTAAAATCTCTAGTTATTTATGCATGGAACTTATAAAATTAAAATTTGACTTTGGCGAGTATAGTTGGAGTGTGTAAATGGTTTTTTCATTTTTGTTAATGTCACAGTGCTTGTACATAAAAAGTTTTGTTGTGAAACAAATTAACAGGTTCTGGTATACATTTCTTTAAAAAATATTCAATTTTATTATACACAATACTCATAAAGATTTTTAAAATATAAAGTATAAATAAAATATGGATTTCTATTAAACAGTTTGTAGTTATCCAGAAAGATGTTACTCTTCTATCTTATTTTGTGTCCCTGAAAAAAAGTTGTGTATAATTGAGATTTGTAAATGAAGTCACAGTTTAACCATACCTGGAATTGCCGTTAAAGAACCTTTAAGGAAATGCACTATAGAAATAAATACATCAAGTTTAGAAGTTTAGATTTTCGCATATTAGGCTTTCTTAGAGCAAAAACACTTGTATTGTTTCTTATGGAACACTGTTAACTAGGAGACCCAAGTTTTGCACACAAATTTTGATGGCTTGAAGTTTCTAATGCGTTGTGCAAATAGAACAATCATCTTTTAATAATTCCTGATATCCCATAGAAATCATCCTATCATTGTTTTTTAAACAAATCAATTTTATTAATACATGTTAATAAAGCATACAATTCATCCAAAGTGTACAACCAATGATATTTGGTATAATCACATAGTTGTGCATTCATCACTTCAGTCATTATTAGAGCATTTTCATTATTTCAATAATAATAATAATAAACAAAATCCAAACAAACAAAAACAAAGAAAAGTCTACAACTCTCAATCTCTTTATGCCTCCCCTGCCGTAACAGCCATCATCATTTCTGGCTTTTCTTACACATTTATTTATTTATTTTTTAAGCAGTTTTATTGAGATATATTCATATACATATGCTCTATCCAAAGTGTATCATCAGTGGCTTTTAGTATAATCACAATGTTGTGCATTTATCATCACAAAAGATTTTGAACAATTTCATTACTCCAAAAAGAAAAACCCCACACCCCTTAGCAGTCACCTCTCAATCCCTCTATCCTTTCCCAGCCTTACATAACCACTAATTAATTTCATCTTTATAAATTGATTTGTATTTACATTTTATGTAAATGGAATCATATAATATGTAGTTCTTTGGTTTCTTTTACTTAGCATGTTTTTTTGTCTGATTTTTTAAAAATTTGAGGATAACCCTTAAATTTTATCATCTCTTATTTTTTTTTTTTTTTTGCCGGGAGGTCCCAGAGATCGAACCCAGGTCCCTCCATATGGGAGATGGATGCCCAACCATTTGAGCCACATCTGCCCCCCTGGGTTGTTTTTTTGGCTCTTTGCAAGACTGACCAGTAATGCAAGTGGGTTATTGTGCTTGATTCTGACAGTTTTCTTAATATAACTAGTGTGGTGATATGAAACATTAGCATTCATAATTCTTTGTCTTATACTGAGTTGGAAACAGTGTTCTTCAAAGTATATAATATTGAGAAAGGTTTTTGTTATGTGATTTCAAAACTCTTAATAGAAATTATAAAATATATTGTATTTGAGGTTAAATGCTAAATATGTAATGTAAAGCATCTGTCGAAGCCCAGGTTAAGTGCAGCACACACTATTCAGAACATTCAGTGTTTCTGTGTCCTCATGAGCAGGTCTAGAACTCAAGTCCAGTAACTTTACATTCATGCTTTTGTCTTTTAATTTTCCCTTTCTTCTCTTTCTAGGTACCTATTATTAAATTAACAGATTCTTTTACTGAAGTGAAAGTTGATATCAGCTTTAATGTACAGAATGGCGTGAGAGCAGCTGACCTCATCAAAGATTTTACCAAGGTCAGAGAATTTTCTACGTCTTTATAGTGAAACTATTAGAAATGTAATTTTGTTTTGGGATTCTGTTATTGTGGTGTTCTGTTAGATTTTGCTAAACTGTTTCTATAAGCACATTGCTGACAGATGTTGCTTTTCTGTGTAGTGGTTTGCTTTCCTTCAATCTGCTTGTAATAATCAGCAATTAATTTATCATGTGACCTCGAGTGAGCACTAAGGATCGAGAAAGCTTTTATAGAAATTCTTTGCTCTAGATCCTACTTCTTAAGGAGACAGAGGCTGAAATCAAGCTGTACAGTTGATTCCTGTCCATTTTTAATCTCTAAGACTTCAGTTTTAAGAACCTCCCTAGGGAGCCTTTTCTAGATTTTAATTCCCAAATCACCTGTGACGTAATGGTTCCTGCAGGTTTCTTATATCTTGATCCTACTTATTTCTGTTTCTGTTTGCTCTGTTTTCTTCCAAGATAGGGAGGAAGATTTGTCAGCATCATCTTTAGAACATTTTAAATACTTAAAGACAGCTGTCAGCTTTTTTCCCCCTTAGCTAAAAAAGACTATCTTCTTTTCTACCCATTCACAGTCTTTTTTTCTTTAGCAGTTCTATAGTTTCCATCTCTTTCCCTTTTTTGGTAAGAAAAAATTTTAACTACTTTATCATGTTTTAAATATTATATTCTGGGAAGCGGCTGTGGCTCAATCAGTAGGGCTCCCATTTACCATATGGGAGGCCCCGGGTTCGGTTCCCGGGGCCTCCTGGTGAAGGCAAGCCCGCCCGCACGGCGTGGTTAGCTGACCCAGCGAGCACAAGCAGCAAGGGGGGGATAAATGAATAAATAAATAAAATCTTTAAAAAAAAAAAAAAAAATAAATAAATAAATAAATATTATATTCTCATTGTATAAATGTGTAGAGTACAGAAAAGGCAGAAAAAGAAAAGAAATATCTATAATCCCACTTTTTTGGTGGTGTTACAAAATGTGTATAAATTTTCTTTTTCCTGGAAAAAAAAACTTTAAAAAAATTTATTTTTTAAACTATTTTAAGGTGTTCAATTCATGAAGAAATGTTTTTTAATTGAAAATAATATAAATGATAAAAAATTGCAATATTAAAAGGGTAGTGTAAAGCTTGTCACCCTCATACCTTAGATGTTTAGATCTGCTTTCTAGAATTTACCACAGTCAACCATTTTTGTTTATCTTGATATTTTTAAGCACAAAAGGAATAGCACACTATTACACATATTGGTCTTATATCTCCTTTTTAAAATTTAATATTTTGGAGGTTTGTTCATATTAGCACATACAAATTTACTTCATTCTTTTTATTGGCGATCTACTAGTGCCTTGTAAGGATGTATCATAATTTATTTAGCAGTTCCCTACTAATAGGTTTAGGTTGTTTCCAGTGGTTTTTTTTTGCTATTACAAAAAGAGCATTTGTGAACATCTTTCCATACGTGAATCTATATACTTGCAAATGGTTTGCAGGAAGATTCCTGGAAGTGTAATTTTGGGGTAAGAGGGTAAATGTGGGTAAGATTCTGTTGGACATTTGCTTGATTTTCCTTTAAAGAGATATATCTATTCTCACTCCAACCATAATGTTTAAAAATGCTAAATTCTCCATATTTTTGTTGTTCTCTGTCATTCTTACTTTGATGTGCCTTACAAAAGTATAAACTTTTTTTCTCTCATATGGAAGTGCAGTACATTTTCACCATAGGAAATCTTGACAACATAAATAAATGTACAAGAGAAAATAGAAATCATAATAATTCTGCCACCACTAGGTAATGGCTGTTATAGTAGTAGTGGCCAGATTTATAGTGGGTACTTAATGAATATGTGTGAGAGTGAAAGGTGGATTCACACTGCACCTACTTGCCAGCTCGGCCGTTCTCCCTCATGGGTAGCCTTACCTCATCCTTTAAGGCACGGAAGGACTGCATGTGGTTGTCTGTCCACATGGAGGCCAGCAGACAGAACTTCTCCGGGGCTGTGGTAAAGTGGATCATCTTAGGGACCCTGGCCTGTATGGTGGAATGCTACCCAGGAAAAGTGATTCTTTAAAATCTCACAGAGTTAGTGCTTTAAGATGTTATGAGACTTTGTCCTTGTACTGTTTCTATTACCTGTTTATAAGTGAGTATCACGTGGAAATGTTCATAAATGAGTGTCATTAAATATATACCATCAATGTTTCTGTCCTGTTGCAGATACTTGGGTGCCATTATTTATGTATACATTTTTTAGATTTTAGATGTAAGAGAGAAAACCTTCCATTACTTATAGCTTCCTTTTTTTATAGTTTACTCTTAAAATAGAAGATTAAGTATATTGCATATGTCCACCAGATTTATGCCCCTGTAATGCCTTGAACTATTACTAATAAGGGATTCAACTGAAAATATAATTGTATTTCTTTTTCAGAAATATCCTGTATTACCATACTTGGTTTTAGTATTGAAACAATTCTTATTACAGAGGGACCTTAATGAAGTATTTACAGGTGGAATTGGTTCTTATAGTCTCTTTTTAATGGCAGTCAGTTTCCTTCAGGTAAGTTGTATGGGTTTACATACTAGTGAGCATTAAAATTTTAGAAGAAAATCAACTGGAAAACGTTTTGGAAAAAACTTTAAATCAAGCCCTAGTTTGAATGCTTCCTTTGACTGACATATAAATTATATAAATTTTTATAATTTAGCAAATAAATATTAAAAAATTCTTAAGAAAAAATTAATTTCTTATAATCTAATATTTTTGAGACTTTTCACCACAAATTTTAACAGATAAAGGTATGGCCTGATTTCCATTAATGTAAAATAGTAGTATAAATGCCAACAATACGAAAGTTTTCTTAGCAACTAATTTTATAAACTTAGCAGGACTTGAGACATGCTCCCTGGGTAAGATGAGTTTTAGGATTATAAGCAAGTGCATTGATGTGGTGCAGTGTTGCCAACTGCCTGACTCCCAGCTGGGTGGGTGACTTCTCTGGTGTGTTGGGCCAAGTAAGCCCTGTTAGTAAAATTTAGCTTTATAAACCATCTCCCACCAGTTTCACACCCATGGGGCTTAAGCAGTTTCTATAGCAGCAGTTCAGCCAGCTATTACTGTTTTACTGATATGTTGTTCATATCTAGACTAAAATTATTATATTGGTTATATAAGTTAGGATGTTATTTATATTCTGTACTCCCCTTGATAACTTTGAGAAAATCCAACATAATTTCTTCCTTTTTTCTATTTTTAGTTGCATCCCAGGGAAGATGCTTGCATCCCCAATACAAACTATGGTGTTCTCCTAATAGAATTTTTTGAATTATATGGACGACACTTCAATTATTTAAAGACTGGCATCCGGATAAAGGATGGTGGTTCATATGTGGCCAAAGATGAAGTACAGAAAAATATGCTAGATGGCTACAGGCCATCAATGCTTTATATTGAAGATCCTTTACAACCAGGTATTAAAATTAGGTAAATTTTGGGACCTTCAAAGAAAGGGCATTGTCAGTCATCTTATTGTACTTTGAACTCTCTTTAGATGAAAAATGAAGGCATAACTTCTAGTAGTAGTCATTCTTTTTTCATCAAAATGTTTCATGAACAAACATACCAAAATAAACATATACACCAGAAAAACACCTTGCATACTTCCAAATGTGTTGGGAGCAGAATCCACTTGACTATTAAAGCAAAGGAGAAGGATACTAGCTCTTTGGGTGGGTTTGTGTGTACCTCCAGTTTGATGACCATTTTTCTTTATTCTGGTGTCCTCATTGCTCATGATTCTAACCTTTTGTCAGCCAGAGCTTTAATATGATGATTTTGAAGTACTTAGAGGCAGTGAGCACAGGAACATATTTCTGAATTCATGAGCAAATGGGAACTGTCAGCCCAGCTTCTGGGTGTAACTCTAGCAGGGATAGCTGTGGCCCCTGCTGGAGGCTGGAATTTCATTTTATAAATGAAGAGTGTTCATGAACATTTAGTACAAACTAGTTAATGGTCAAGGTTCTATTTTATATATGCATTTCTTTTTAAGGTAATGATGTTGGAAGGAGTTCATATGGGGCCATGCAAGTGAAACAGGCCTTTGATTATGCCTACGTTGTTTTGAGTCATGCTGTATCGCCAATAGCAAAGTACTATCCCAACAACGAAACGGAGAGGTAAAACTTTAAACTAAAATCAACCCATTATATCAAGATTGGTTGTGACTTCTTAATCTTCAAATTAATGTGCCCCTCCTCCCCTTTTTTTTAAACACATGCAGCATATTAGGTAGAATAATTAGAGTAACGGATGAAGTCGCCACGTATAGAGATTGGATATCAAAGCAGTGGGGCTTGCAGAATAGGCCTGAGCCTTCATGCAATGGTAAGATTTAACAAAATTTATTGCTTGACTGAGTATTAGAGCCTTTTCTATGTTGTGTTTATTTAATGGGAAGAAACGTTTTCCAATCTTTTACCATTCTTTCAGGAAATGGTGTTACGTTGATAGTAGATACTCAGCAGTTAGATAAATGTAATAATAATCTATCTGAAGAAAATGAAGCCCTTGGAAAATGTAGAAGTAAAACTTCGGAATCTCTTAGTAAAAACTCTTCAAACTCTTCATCAGGTCCAGTGTCTTCCTCTTCTGCCACGCAGTCCAGCTCTAGTGATGTAGTAAGTATTACATATGTGGTTTTTCCCAAATCTAGAAGGTTAGAAGTTCTGTTGCTGGGCTAATTCTGTCTATAGGTATAAGGCTAACTCATTTTCTTATTTGGTACTGTGCAATTTAAAAAATTTTCATGATTGTACTTATTCCCAACATTTTGTGAAAAATTTCAAACATGCTGCAAAGGTGAAAGAATTTAGTGAACATCCATCTATCCACCACTAGATTTTACTATTAATATTTTACTTATCACATACTTATGTATATATATCCATCCCTCTATCCATTGATTCATCTTACTCCTTGATGCATTTCTAAGTAAATTGCAGACATTAGTACACTTTTCCCAAATACTGTAGCATGCACACCATCAAACTAGAGTTCAATATTTATTTATAGTTTTTTTCTTTTGATATAAAATTGGCATATAAAGAAATGGCCAAGTCTTAATTGCATTGTTCATTGAATTTTATCAGATTCATATACATGTGTAATCCCAAGCCCTAACAAGATGTAGAATATTACCTATAGTATATAATCTTTCGTGCGAGGCTTCTTTGTAGTCATAATGATGTTTTTGAGTTTCCTGATTGGATTTTTAAGAATCAAGGTATCAGTCACATTAACATAGTATTCACCATTTTAAAGTGTACAATTCAGTGATTTTTAATATAATCCCAATATTGTACAACCATCACTGCTAATTCCAGAATATTTCCATAAACCCAAAAGGAAAACCTGTACCTATTAGCATTCCCTACCAGTTCCCCTCTCCCCCTACCCACTGACAACCCCTAATCTACTTTGTCTTTATCTTGATTGACTTTTTTTTTTTTTTTTACTGGGAGGTCCCGGGAATCGAACCCGGGTCCCTCCATATGGGAGACGGACGCCCAACCAGTTGAGCCACATCTGACCCCTATCTTGATTGACTTTTAAGTGTCAATTACATTTATAGTTACATTTTTATTAAGGTTAATTTTGAGTCTAATTGAGACCTAAAATAGGCTTACCCCATTATTTGAATTTCGACTTTATTAAGTGCATGACATAAAAAGCAACCCAAATATCTAAGGGGCATAATTTTGTATTGTTCATGATGATCATGTATCATTATGGAGTTATAAACCCTCATGTGCAGAATCTACCTGTGCACCTTCTTGGTTCATAGGACAGAATGCTGATCTAGATGTTACAGACACAGTGGGGTGGAAGCAGAGGCAGCTTCAGGAGAGGATTAGGGACTGAGAGTGTATAACTTTGAGATAGATGTGGGCAGAGTTCGAGGGTGAAAGGTAAAGAGCTGAGGAGAGAAGTAGCACAGTCACGGCCCAGAGCAGCCTAGACACAGGTGGTTCAGCCCATGGTCTCTGGCAAGTCCCTATCCTTGTGGCGTTTATCACAGACTTTCAGAGATTGACTCTCTTAAACTGTTTTGTGTTTGCTTAAAGATACTGAGCCAGGGCCTGGGATGCAGGTTCCCCACTCCTTACCATGCTCTTTGTATTCTACCATGGTTCATTTTCTGTAAATAAAAATGCAAATAAACTTAGAGCCTCTGTGAGCTCCTTCAAGGCCAATTAACAAGCTCAGGTGTGGGCAGTAGGTTTGACAATGATAAATTTAGCCCAGAGACAACTTAGTTGAAATTGTTTTCCTTTCCTAATACTTATATATCTAAATTATTAATATGTCATGTTATAACTACTATAACTTGTGTTAGGATTCTGATGCAACACCATGCAAAACCCCGAAACAGCTGCTCTGCCGTCCGTCCCCTGGGAACCGAGTGGGGTCACAAGATGTGTCCTTGGAGTCCTCTCCAGCAGTTGGGAAAATGCAGAGCACCCAGACCACGAACACATCTAATAGCACCAACAAGTCTCAGGTGTGTGGGATTTGTGTTTTTTAAATGTTAGTATTTAATACAAAATATTTGGAATTTCTTCGAAGATATATGAATAATATATGTAATGGGCTAGAAGAAAACTCTAGGTTAAAGAACAAACCGATTTTATTCTAAGAGGTTCCAAAGCATGACAATGCTTCTAGTAACAGGATGTCCTGAAAATCCTTATGAGATACTCCTGTAACATAAACCTTTGTGAGAATCTAGTGACTGGTCCTTATAGGAGTTCCTAGCCACCCACCTTACGACAGATTCAGCATCAAAATTTGCATCAAGTTATAGAAATGTTTTAACTATGCTTGAAATAGACTCACATAAAGTGTTGGCATGACCTCATGGCAATGCTATGTGTATCTGGGATAACATGTGAATATATATTTAATATTCACTACTTAGTTACCTGTGTTGAAATGGTCATATTCAGTTGATCAGCTTTAGCTTTGACTTAAAAAGTCAACTGAGATGCTGTATTTTATGTTTTGTTTTGTTTTTTTCAGTTGCCTAAAATTGTTATGTACCCAGGAGATCAGAATAAGGGGAGGAAACCATTTTATACCATCTCATTGCTTCCGAGGATAGTCAGGGCCCTGGGTAAAAGCCTATTGGCATTAGTCACTTTGTGTCTGACCACTCCTAGAATCAACTTTACATATAGAGATTTTGTCAGGTATGCCAAACACAGACTCATTTAGAAGTAGCCATTAAAGTGACAGGGCTGACAGAAAAGACTAGTGTCATGAGAAAGTGACAGGTGATAGCAAGAAAGGAGCAGCCAACTCTGTCGACCCATGAGCTGACAGTGTACCTGCATGTCTTAGCAACTTCTTTCCCTAATGCTGTTTGCTATGTGGTATATGGGTTGATAGGTTCCTTAAGAAAACTTACATTCCATGTACTCTATAAGAAGATAGGACAATGATCTGTTTTTCAAGATTTCCATTTAAAAATGTGAAAGTTTTAGAGCCTAAGAGAGTTCACCTCATTTATCCCAGAAGGTTTATTTATGTGTAACATCTTTTTCTGCCTTCTAGGTAAGTCAGTGGTCAGTATGTTAACTCTCTAGCTAGCATATTCCTAGTTTTAAAAAAGCTCCCCTTAAATCCAGGTCTTAGAAGAGTGCTCTGTTTAATCTGCAATACTGAATGTCTTTTTGACCGCTTTCCTTTTCTGCAGCATGGATCAACAAGGCTCTTTCGTTCTTCCAGCAAAGGCTTCCAAGGTACAACTCAAACAAGCCATGGTTCCTTGATGACAAACAAACAACATCAAGGCAAATCAAATAATCAGTATTACCATGGCAAAAAGAGGAAACACAAGAGGGACGCCCCCCTCTCAGACCTTTGTAGATAGTCGGCGTTGTACGATGGACTGTCTTCTGTGTGCAATGATCTCATGCTCAGGACAGTTGGATAGGGACTCCTAGGAGACATTCGGGAGCCTGACACTGTTCAGACGTTGATTTAGCAACTGCGTTTTTTCCCAGCTCGCCACGGAATGGATCATGAAGACTGAAAACTGCAAAAACAAAAAGCAAGCAAAAAAGGGGAAAAAAAAAAGGCTGCTCATTTGTTAAGTCATATGCTACAACAGGGTCATTTTAAGATTTAAAGCTTGAATGTAAAATAAATATATTTCTCATTGGCTTTATGCAGAGTTATAGGGAATAGTATTCAGTGTGGGTAAGGTGATAGAAATAAAAAACAGTTTCAGAGAATGGGATGGGGAAGGAAAACAAAAGGTATCTTATAGGAAGTCCAGATTCCAAAGGGGAAAGTGATCTGTGCATGTTTTTTTTTTTTTTTTTTTTTTTTTTTTAATATTTTTGCATATATTTACCATTTTATTGTGTGTATATATAGAAGACCATATAGGAAATTGATATTTGTAATAGTGGATTTGTTAATACTTTTTACATAACATTACTGTTTAAATTGTAAACAGATTTTTCTCAGGATTAGTTTGAAAAATAATCTAATTGTCATCTTAACATCCATATATAGGGAAGTGATTAGTTCTATTATTCAATTTGTTTTCCTCAACATTGAAATGATTTAATAGAACCCTTGTGACCTGCTGCAAAAATTTTTCCTCCCTAAAGAAAAGGTTTATGGTGGCAAATGATGTTTATTTTATTTTGTAAAAAAAAAATGTACTATGTACTTTTGTGTAAACACTGAAAAATCTCTAGTCATCTCTGAGAATTAACTTGCAGCTGTTTTCTATAGTGCTGTCGTCTTGGGCAGTGGGCAGTTACATGACTTTGTGTTTGTTTCCTTTGCAGTCTTTTTTTTTTGTTTTTTTTTTTTTTTCTTCCTAAAAGGAAAAAAAAAAAGCCACCGAAGTCTTGTCCCATTCCTGTTGCAGTGAAACCTCGAGTTCCACAGACATTTGCATGCTGGCCCTTCTAACCACTGTGTGCTGTGTGTGCTTGTTTTTCTCATCTTTTATTCTTTTTTTAATTCATGCTTAACTACTATGGGAGAGAATAACTGTAAACAGCTTTAATTAAATCATACTTATAAAAAACTATTTTCTTATACTCCACTTTATGCTTTTGGTATTGTTTATCTTAAAAAATTAAATGGTCTTTGATAATGGGTCTATTTTGTATTGCCTTATTAAGACCAAATACTTCTTGTCATCCCATTCTTTTTCTTCTCCTTTCATGGAATTGTTATCTTTAATTAAAACTTTTTTAAACATTGGCTTGTTTCAATCATACTGTAAATTTTGGTCGTGGTCAGCTTTGAGTGCAAATGAGATGTATAATTCTGTTATTCATCACATGTTTAGTTTGAAACTCAGTTGGGAATATTTAATAGAATGTAAGTGACATTTCTGAAAATGCATTCTTTCAAGGTGAAAGCTCTTATGTTTAACATCAGTGTGTGTGGCTCTGTTAAATGCGGCCATTTCTGAGATGAGATTCTTTCATATATATGTGTGTGTGTGTGTATTGTGTGTGTGTGTGTATATATATATATATATATATGAAGTACTATTGGCTTTTAGAAATTTCTTTTATATACATTTATGAAATGACCAATCAGACCATTAACGGACACTTAGTGCAACTTTTTATAAGGAAAATAATGCTAAAGTAAGGCCAAAACTGATGTCATCACTGAAATTAACATTTTCAATATGTTCATATTTTAATTCACAACTGAAAAATATATTCCAAAACTGGAAACTCATAATACTTGTGTAAACTGTGGAAGATTTTAAATGTGATGTTATTTTGACAATGTTTTAAATTTTAGAGTCACATTTTATTCTGATCAGAATTTTTATCAAGATGTTGAGCTTTGGTTTTTGAAACTAGTTTGTCATAACATTGTGCATAATCACAGTATTTATTTCCTAGGACTATTGTGAATGTGTAGACTTATGTTTACTGCTAAGGGAACAATTATTTATAAAATAATATTAAATCCAGTATTAGCTGCCTATTTCAGACACTTAATACTTACAGAGATCCATGTTACATTTACCACACTGAAGTTTTGTTTTTGTTTTTTTTTTTCTTTTTAAAGAATCACCCTCATTGTTGAAAGTAAATGTACTCTTAGGGTGCGGATATTAGTGTTCCAATAAGCATGTGATTTTATTAAGGTGGTGGTAGCGGGAAGATAATCTTGATTCCATTGGGAATCTTAGGTTTTCGTAAATTTATTGGGAAATTAGTTTTTCCTGTACTGCTGAAGTTTCTTTTTGGTAAACAGTATCTTTCTAAAAGAAAAAGCATGAAGGAGAAATTGAGGTGTGTACATTTCCTCAAATGACCAGCATTGTATTCGTGAATACTGTGTATCTTACAATGAACAGTATGAAAGCTGTTCATTTTTCAATCTGAAGTAAAATACTTTCAAGAACTTTTAGTTTGCCTGCTCATTTGTTTTGTACATTTCATCTCTGTATTTGACTCCTGTCTTATTTTTTTTTTGAGTTTTAATACTTTTTATAAAGGTTTTGTGAATATTATCAGGAACATGCCATTTAAATATTACAGTCCATCCACATCCATGAATCATAACCTTCTTTTGCCAGTACTTGTAGAATGGGGTTTGACAAATTATGCCTCACTGTGGTGACATTTCTTTGGTGGTCATGTATGTGATCTTGGTCATTGCTGAAACTCTTTAAAAAGTTATAATAAAAAATTAAATACTGGTTTTTAGAGGTGGTGATGGATCAAAGAGGCCCCAGCACAAAGCCTGAATGGTTATAATTTGAAGATAAAGGTAAATGCATTTTTTCCTCCAGTTTTAAGGTGTCAATGAAGGTGCCTGGTTTTTAGTGTCTTTGTTTTGTTTGGAGATGTTGTGCTTGGTTTTCAAGTCTAGTTTTGATCGTTGTGTGGGATCTACTGTTTTCATAGATTGCCCTCCAATCTTCAGTATGTGATGTTATATTTTTGTCCTATTTTGAGTGGGTTTTACCTTTGCTTGCATTTTGAGCCTCTCATTTTTAGGCTATTTGCTTTGGCTCCAGATATTCCTGAATAGTCTTCAGATCAAAACATGGGTGCTAGGGAGAACTTTATCTTTTCCCTCTGGAGACTTAAATCTCCATGCTTTTTATTCTCAACCCCCACCCCCACCCCATGTAATGATAAGTGTGAGTTGTGTTTGCCTTCACATGTGGACTAGTGTTCAGGGCTTCCAGAAATGGAGGAGGGTCGGAAGAGAGTGTGACTGCTGTGAATTGCAGGACCCTATTGCTGCGACATATCTTTATGCAAAGACCTCCCCAAGGACTAGATACAGTTATCGAGGTTGCTCTTTAGAAATCTCTGGATAAGTTTTGCTGATATCTTTATTGCTTGTTATTATATCTTCTCAATTTTATTTTTAATGTTGCTCTACAGTGTGAGACTGATCAGTTCCTTCAGTTATACCATACTGTTGCTTTATTTTTTTAGCATTTCAGTCACTAACTAGAAATGTTCATAGGGAATTGGTTGCTTCTCAATTAACTTTTCAAAAATAAATGGTAAACTATAAAAAAAGACATTCTCACTTTTGCTGTGATAAATATTGAAATGTTAAATTTAATGATCAGAAGAATTTATTCTTATCCATCAGTTCTCACTCTCCTAGCTCTTTAAACTGTTTCAGTTAGTGGAAAGCAACATTTTCATAAAGTATTTTGTGAGCAAAATATTCTATAAATGGCTCTATTAAATTTAATTGACCAGAAAAGTTATATATTTACTAGTTACTCTTTATATAGTAATACATCGGTGACATACTTGAGCTAGTGAAATATTTAGAAAATGATGTAGCATTAAAGTGGAAACAAAGATTTGTCTAAGTAATTCCTTGGATATGTTGTCTTTACCTTGCCTCAGCTTCTAAACCTCAGGATTTTAGCTAACCTGCCATTTTGTCAAACAGTTTTGGGGGGAATAAATGTTAAAGAACAAATTTTAATATGGTACTTGATATTTTACATAATTAAGAAACAAGCCAGATTTTACTGTCAAAGTTACTAGCATGGCTCATAAACGACATAGTAACTCAGGAGCCTTTTTCTTAACCGTCTTCTCCTGAGCAGTATTGACTTCACACCTTAAGAAGCTTTTTTAAATCAAAGATAATGAGCCAATTCAATGTATAATTGAATGCTGACAAAATTATTAACCAGAAAAATGGCTTCTGAAGTCTGCTGATCTATTCGATATCCAGAATTAAATATTTACTTAAGGACAGTTTTTAGTTAATAAACTGCTAGTGTTTGTTT
This sequence comes from Tolypeutes matacus, assembly GCA_026826555.1. Taxonomy (NCBI): domain Eukaryota; kingdom Metazoa; phylum Chordata; class Mammalia; order Cingulata; family Chlamyphoridae; genus Tolypeutes; species Tolypeutes matacus. Next base: position 1,013,722 of record JAKSZT010054260.1, on the reverse strand, counting down.
TACTCTCTCAGGTTTTTAATTTTTTTAAGAATTTGGCTTTTACATTTTCTACTTAAGTATGTGCCTTATTAAGTTTAACCTAGTTCAGAGTCTACTAGACTGAAGAAGATAACACTTTAAAAAGAAAGAGTTTGGGAAGCGGCTGTGGCTCAATCAGTAGGGCTCCCGTTTACCATATGGGAGGCCCCGGGTTCGGTTCCCGGGGCCTCCTGGTGAAGGCAAGCCCGCCCGCACGGCGTGGTTAGCTGACCCAGCGAGCACAAGCAGCAAGGGGGGGGATAAATGAATAAATAAATAAAATCTTTAAAAAAAAAAAATAAAAATAAAAAAAATAAAAAGAAAGAGTTTGAACCAGAGAGATGAAGATAGCGAGTTCCCTTAGGTTATTATAAACTTCTGGTCTCTCCCGAATTTACTGAGAGAAATTTTAGCCATATCAGTAAGAACAGATAATAATATGGAAATCAGGTATTCTTTTTTTTTTTTAATAAAACAAATGAATTTTATTGATACATATTAAGCATACAATTCATCAATGGTATTTGGTATAGTCACATAGTTGTACATTCATCACTTCAATCATTATTAGGGTATTTTTGTTATTTCAATATATTCTCTTAAATTTGTGTATTTCAGTGGAAGCTTTTTATTGGTCTGTGTATATCATCTTTATTTTTACATTTTAACTTAAGTCCTTGTAGCTCTGCGGCCTTGAATCCTTTTCATGGCACCAGCCTCCATGTGGCCTGATAGCAGTAAAGGTCTCCACTAAGGACACAGTCCTGTTGAGTTTTTTTGGAGCACTGTTTTAACATCCTAAAGATGCCACAGAAACAAAATACATATAAAAGCAAGAGATTATGAAATAAACACTGAATGGTTGGTTGGGATGGGGTATGGAAGAAGAGAGTGATGGCTATGGGAAGCATTCTCTAAAGTTAGTCACTAGGTGAAGTGCAGTTCTGCCCTTTTTGGGGTCCCTCAGCTGTTCATTTTAAAGAGAGATTACTGGTTATCTACTTTGAGTTTTTATTTATCTTCACCTTTGGATTTCAATTCCATGCAATTGACAGCTGTCCTCTAAGATCATGTTATTACCTTTTGCACTTTATTGCAATTTATCATAATATCTCACTTTATCCTTAAAGTTAATTTCTGAATTTTAAGATCCCTCTCTGATTTTTATATATTGAAAATTTCAGGGGACACTATTTTTCCCCCCAAGTCTTTTGAAGCTCTGTAATCCTAACATAAAAGACTTGTCACCAGTATGTCTTCACACTTTACCTACTAAAGAGCACGATCTTAAGACATATTAAAGGTGAAATGTTAAGTGGCAGCCAGTGTAGTTTCTTTCCAGACATAAAATGTGAAGGGCTTCTGAGATAAACTATAGATACAAATGCTTAGAAAGTTTGATGAAGCCTGTGTTTGTTGTTAATAATTTTTTATTTATTTCCTTCTTTGATTAGCATTGCCTTCTGTGTTAAGAAATGCGGACTCCTGTGAGGTGCTGGAGGTTTGAATCATCCTGAAAGCTTTCCAATCTTGTCTAGTTACTGCTGCAGAGGCACTAAGGAATTTACCAGAAAAAGAGATTTGATACAAATGATTTATGAAATCTCGACATTTCCTGAGGTCATATCACTGGGCACCAGTATGATACGGTGAATGAATTGCACACCTGGAAGCTTTTTTTAGCTAACGACAATTTCTTCAGATGTCCACTGTTTGCCTTGAAAATTTTATAAATTGCATTTCTATGCACATCTGCCCCCAGTGCTTACCATTGGGTTTATTATTCATAATTTGCAATTCAATAAAGGCTTTGTGCTCTCTTTATCTTCAAAACCTCTGGTATGAGCCTTTATGATGTAAAACTTGAATGCTAGTTGGGTTTTTTTTTTTTTTTTAATTCTAATTCTAAAGACAGCCCTGGTTAGACTGATGGGAAATTTTCTTGTGCATAGGTAGCTTTTCTGTGGCTGCTTCTTGAATAATCTTTCAGCTGGGTTTTCATCCTTTCAAAGGCCAGCAGTGAAGAAAGAGGTGTTTTGGATGCTGTCCTATTCAGGTCCTAGACATTGATACTGGGTTAGCCTCTCCGCAGCCATTACAAGACTCTTGGAAACTGATAACCCTAGAATATGGTTAACCTGCCTAGTTTTATCCTTTGCTTTAATGTAAAGGGTTATGCTCAGTGTACTAAGAAATTGAAAATACTTTGCTATAGGTGAAGTGGACAACAAGTTACAGATTATTACCATAGAATAATGAAAATGTTTGGGTCTCCAAAGAAAAGAGAAACAAGGTTAATAACCAAAATGTAAACCAAGCATGTTTTCAGAGTTCTGCTCCCACTGTATCATGGAATTGGCAGTCCTTTGGCTTAGTCTGGTGATGCCTGCCTGGGACCTAACTGAATGGTGGTGAAAAAAATACTGGATAACTTAGAGTAAAGAGTTGTTCAGCAGTATGTAGACAGCTGGCTGGTGAAACCAGACTGCCTACTCCAGTCTAGTTTCTGCTGCTTACTTCTTAAACATGTACTAGAAGTGTTGTCTTTAAAAAAGGAATAAAGTATAAACCTTTTAAAATAGCATCCCTGAAGTTTCTCAAATGGTAATTAGAGAATAAGCTGAATATACAGAACAAGTTTGTCCCTCTACCCAGACCACAGTGAATTTACTTAATTTTACAAGTAAGATATGAATGTATGTTCCATTGTGAAGGAATGTAAATAATATTTAAATATCTAAATAGAAGGATATAGTCATCCTTCACCCCTATTCCCATTTAGATCTCTGGAGTGACCACTATAATATTTTAGGATGGATCCTTCTAGGTTTCTTCCCATGCATTTATATGTATAAGTATATATACACGTGGTGTTGTTTCAGGGACTTTCCCATCTTGACATAAATGGGATCATACTATATGTAGTATTCTGCAACTTCTCCAGCATGCTGAGATCTTTCCACATCAATACACATGTAGACTTATTTCATTCCTTTTTATTATGCTGAGTTTGACTTGCAAGTTGCTTTGATAAATTAATATGTTAGGTACCCCAAGGCCCTTATAAACTATTAAACTCTTATGAAATGCCCAATATTTTTCAGCTTATCTGGAATAGAGATTTTATAAAGTATTGCTACTTGATGGCACTTTTCTTTTGAACAGAGTTTATTGAGAAAGTTTCCCCTAGTTATGTGTTTTCAGGTGAATTTTCAAGAGTTGCTTTAAGAAGTGTTTCATTTTTAGATATTTTTGCTCAGATTTAAATGTTATAAATCCAACATAGTCACCTGAAGTTTAGTGTCCTACTATTTCTTCTATATTTTGCTTCCTCTTTTAAAAAGTTTTTGCCCTTAGCAAAACTGATGTGGGAAATTGGTAATATTCTCCACCACTTGCCCCCTAAAACACAATCTTTTTAAAACCCTTTAATAATTGTAGGATCAACAACTAAAACTCTCTCCAAAAATAAGTTATCTGTCTTACAGTAGAATGACTCATGGTGGACAAAGGGAGGTAATTCTGATGAGAAAATCTAATTATTTGGTCAGAAAAGCAGAGAAGGCTGAAAGCTACCTTGGCTTTTGATGGGGTAGAAAAGGATAAAAGGTGACTGGGAAATTCTAGGCAGTGATCTCCCTAATTCTTAGGAGCATAGAGATATTTTTAAAATGAGATACATTCCTTGAAATCATGTTCTTAGGCTCTTATGGTAGAATTTCTGCTGTAATTTTTATTCATTTGGATCCAGAAAAGTCGATTATGAGATGTTCTATATTTACCAGTTTAGCTCAGGAATGCAAAGCAACTTTGACTTTTAAATTGGGAACATTTTTCACCTTTTAAGCAAAATGCTTCTTGCTTGTCTAAGAAAAGCCATTTACAAAAACCAAACAAACTATTCTCTGAAATAATCCATTTGGGAAATAGCGTAAGAAAGACTGCGTGTATATATTTGAAAACAAGTAACTTCTTTTTAAAAAAAACGAGTTCAAAATTTTTTGTTATTTGAAGAGGATCCCATCCAAAGCACAGATGAGAATAGATGCAAAAATGTGGTCATACCAACATTAAAATGAATGGAAAGGAGAAGGTTATTAAAACATCAAGCGATCTATTTAAATGGTGTGTCAATTTTCAAAAGAGCTATTTACCAATTTACGTTGCAAACCACTTTTGCACTTAAATTACTTAGCAGGTAACTTAAGTAATGTAGCTTTGCATGAGCAATCTATAAAATCCTTATATGGTGGGTTGTACCATGCATCTTTGCCTTTTAAAATCCAATTCAAGGAAATATGCTTTCAGGTGTGCTCAAGACTCCACAGGGAGACGGAAGGTAAGCAAAAATGGTGACACAGGAAAAGCCTGTGGAAAGGGGTATGTGTAGGGCAGCCAGGCAGAGAAGAGAGAAGGGTGGAGGGGAGTTTGGAAGAGCACTGAGGAGTTGGCTGGCACCTGTCAAGAAAGTGAAAAGCAGGTGGATAGGGGCAGGGCATCCATTTTGTCATACTTAGCCAGATAGTTCTAAAAGTGTGCTCCCCCCCACCACCAATTTTTTTTCCCCCCGCATCTCTCTCTACTACCCCTCTCTACTGAGGCAGCCACTTCTGATTTTTGCCCTTTGTGTGTGTGTGTGTGCGCATGTGTTTATCTTTTTGTCTTTAATACGCTTCCATTGCCATTTCTTGGTTTTTAGTTCTTGAAATTATCTGTTGACTTCCCACCACTCCTGAGCTCCTGTGCCCCAGCCTCCCAATGGAATTTAACTGGATTTTGCTTAGCTCAGTGTTTACATGACTGTGTAAATGCTGTTCTCAACTGAACTGGGTAATAAAATGACTTTTTCTGTGCAACTCTTTTCTTCTTCCTGGTGTGTATTTTTTTGTTTTCATGTACTTTACTAATTCACCCTATATTCTGCCAATTTTCTAAGCCTTTCCCAGTGCTTTGGTGCATCAGATATTTTACTGCTTGCTTCTCTCTCTTCACCTTCACTTCTCCCATGTTGCAGCTCTCATTCTCCATTCCATGCCTACCTCTTTCTTGATAAACTCCCTCCTTTCATGGTGCACAACACCTAGTACTTTCCTCAAAAAGAGTACACAGGCAATAAAGGTTGGAAAATGTCTTTGTTCTTCATTTAAGCTTAAATGATAGTTTGGATATAGAATTTTAAGTTGGAAACATTTTTTCCCATCGGAATTTGAAAGCATTGCTTCATTACTTCCGGGGTTGTGAGAAATCTAAGGCCAGGGTGATCTTTTTTCCTCTCTTGAAACATTTGGGATCTTCTCTGTCAATGTTGTGAAATTTCATGCTTATGGGAATTAGGTGGGTCTGTTGCCATCTATTGCAATTGATGGGATGGGCCCTTTCTACCTGGTACCACAGGTCCATCCATACTGGGAAATCTTGATACTTTTAAAAATTTTCCTTCTGTTTTCTCTGAAACGCCACATTTATTCATATATTGGGCCTCCTAGACTGATGCTCTAATTTTATCTTTTCTCCATTTTCCATCTCTGGCTTTTTGTTCAACTTTATCTTCCAATACTTCTGTTTTTTTTGTTTGTTTATTTGTATTTTTTGGTTGTTGTTGTTTTCCCTGCTATTATGTTTTTCATTTCTTGAGTATTTTTGTCCTCAGATGTTCCTTTTAAAAAAACAGTATTTTGTTCCATAGTTGCAACATTTTTGAATCTCTGAGGATATTAATGATACAGGTTTTTTTTGTTTGTTTGTTTTTTGTTTTTTTTTGTTTTATTTTTTAATATTTTAAAAAATATGTCTTACAGTGTCGTCACTCTATAACTCTTTGACAGTATGTGTTGCTGCCCAGTAGCAAAATTCTTTTTTTTTTTTAATTTATTTTTTATTGTGGGTAAAAATCAAAATTTTCACAATATATACCAATATTTGTAAAATGATATATAAATATATATGCATATATGTGCATTTGCTTACAAAAATGTTTTATATATATATATATATTTTTTTTTTTTAAGAGGTGCTTAGATTACCTAAAATATTACACGGAATCTACTAAATATTACACGGAATCTACTAAATATTACACGGAATCTACTAAAATATTACACGGAAACAGAAAAAACAAAAAACAAAACAAAATATAATTAGCGGATTGGGACATTCAAAAAAAAAATGGGGGAAAAAGCAAAAGAAATGCCTTTAAAAAATATATATATATATATATTCTTTTTTTCCTTTTATCACTGTGTTATTGGATGTCCAGTGTGCCGTGACACCTTCCCCCTCTCAATCCCCATTGTCTCCCAAATTTTCATTTAATTTTCAAAGAAGTTTTAGGTCACAGGAAAGTCACACACGGAGTACCAGAGACTCCCAGATACCAAACCACTCCCCCCTTCCCCACCCCATATTAAACCCCACTTTTTTTTTTTTTTTGGATGTTAGCATTGTTATAACTGTTATACAGATAGCAAAATATAGCAACATTGTCAATGGTTTACAGTATAGTTTACAATTTAGACGATACAGTTTAATAAGTTTTGATGGTAAATCCATGTCCTGTGTCCATTACTGTAACATAATGAAAAACCTTTCCCATGACCACTAAATACCCCATTAGATCTTAACTGTTCCTTCCTCCCCACCCCCCTGGGGCATATGACACTACCCTGTCTTGACTCATGGAATGTCAGGATTCATAGTTACATGCCCTGGGTATTTGAACCTGCCCTTCCTAATCTACCCACCTGTCAACGCTGCACCATCAAACCCAAAAGTTGCCAAAAGATGGAATCAGCCCCGGTGCCCATCAACAGATGAATGGATAAGCAAAATGTGGTACATACATACAATGGAATATTACTCAGCTGTAAGAAGGAATAAAGTGCTAACACATGGAATAATGTGGATGAATTTGGAAGACCTATATGACCTCACTGATTTGAACTGAGGAAAGTGAGCAGTCTCTGAGAACCATTGCTGAAAGATAGGTTAACAAGGGAGAGAAAGAGAAGAGCAGGCTTTGAGCCATCACCCATATGGACATAATCTATGGTAAAGGGATAGAGTGTGGTTGCATATTGAAGGATAGGACAGATGGGTAGTGATATTAATGATACAGTTTTAAGTTTTGTCTCCATACTGTGTTAACTTTTCTGTTTTTGTTTTGGACTCTTGAGTCAGAGGCTTTCCTCAGATTTCTGGTGATTCCTGATTGCCTGCACATATTTTAAGAGTGGGAGACTAAAAAGCTGGTGGAAAGCTCTGTGTGATTCAGTGTGGCTTGTCAACTATGTGCTTCTCTAGAGGTGATCAGTGTATGGCTAGTGGGGTTCTCCAAATAATTCCTTAATTTACAGCCTGGGAGTAAGGGTCTGGCTGGGAGAAGGAGGTATCTGAGCTTCCAGGATAAATTTGTCTTTTAAATCTCCCTGCTTTTAGTTGGGTAGCCCTGCTCACAGCTGGGCTTAGTATTCCCCATCCAGTGGCTCTTTATTTTACCTTTTCCAAAGAAACTCCCAGGCTCCTGCTGGGGTAGAAGGGGTAGTTACTCAGCTGGGTGGTGGTTGGTGAAAATCTGTGCTCGTAACTGCTCCTTAGATTTTCAACCTACTCTAGTTTTGTCCCACCCTACCCCTGGATACCTGGAACTTCCAATTTCTGAGTCTTGGGAGCTTACCCAGTATACTGGGGATTGATTCTTAGTTTTCCAAACTGCCAGTTTAGGACTCAGTGTCTTGTGTCTGGCAAGTAAGTACCACTCATTGTCTGCTCTCCCCCTTCCAAATTTGGATTGCTGTTACTTCCTTTCTCATCTCTTGCATTCTTGTGGGCCTTAAATCCTTTTATTGCCATTTTAATGGGTTTTAGGAACAGCAACCCAACATCTTTTCTGTCCAGTTTTCTAATGTAAAATTGGATCGATCGCCAGGGGAGAGGGGTGTAGAAAAAGCATATCCGAAGCCCTTAGACTCAGTAACTCAGGGAGTGGTGTGAAGGAGAAGGGTAGGAGGAGATTTCTAATTCATTTTTTTGAACTGTTTCATTTTCTGCTGTGAGTACATATCCCTTTTCTAACATTTTTTAGCATTATTGCCTGTTTGCAGGCACTCACTGAGCATCTTCTGGAGGAAGTGAGGGAGAGACTAGACAGGAGCTCCCTGGGGGCGGCAACGTGGACCATCTGGCTGGGAAGGCTGACGCCGCGCTCCGACGGAGTCACCGGTGTCAAGCTCGGAAGACCTGCGTGCTGTACCTGGTAAAGGGAAGGGTTGAGTCTGCTGAAATAAGCCATTCTCTGTTTCAGTTGCAGTGATGTATTTTAGGTTTTAAAATTTTCCTCTCCCTGCACAAGTGAAACAAGCCCCCCACAAACCATTGCCTACTACAGAAATTCATTCAGGCCACAAATGTGAGGTCTTCAGCAGCAGCCCCCGGCCCCCGGTTGTAGACAGGGCTCCTGTAGCACTTACAGGTTAATGAGGGAGAAGAGGCAAATGTGTTCTGGGGTTTTTCAATGCAGTGATAGTCAAAATACCAAGTAGGAGTGGATACTCCTCACCTGGGTGGAGACATTCAACTTTTGACTGCAACCCTTCAGTGCCGATATGACTTTCCACGTAGACTTCTCAAGTCCCAAATTACCAATATGTCTTTTATAGATTTTGTTTTCAAGTGTGAAGATCTTTAATCTATTGGATAATTTTCTCTTAGTATGATGTGAGGTTGGATATAGTTTTCCTCTCATGGTAGCCAATTCATCCAACATACTGTACTTCAATAATGAAGAAGCCGTTCTTTTTCTTTCCAATTTGAAGTGTCACTCTTGTCACTAACTAAACTTGCCTGGGTTTTAAAATAATGCATATTCCCGGGTCCTACTTCAAAATCAGAATCTCTGGGGATGACACCCAAAGAACTTGTATTTGTATCATTTCCAAGCATCTCAGGTAATGCTGATAGTCCACCACATTTGGAGACCAGTGCCTTAGAGCCTTGCTACTCAGTCTGGCAGGAGGACCAGCAGCAGCAGCAGCACCTGTGAGCTTTTTAGAAATCCAAATTCTGGGAGCCGGAGTAGCTCAGTGGTTGAGTGCCTGTTTCCCACGTACTAGATCCCAGGTTCAATCCCCGGCATCTCCTAAAAAAAAAATTTTTTTTTTTCAAGTTCTCCATACCCTCTGGAGACTTGCTGAATCAGAAACTCAAAGTGGGGCCCAGCAATCTGTATTTTAAATAGGCCTCTAGGTGATTCTGATGCTGGCCAAAGTTTGAGAACAGAGTTGACGCAGAGTATGCAATGAGGTAGTTGCAGCTGAAATGTCTGCAGCAGAGATGGGATGAGGATGATGCTGGGACAGTAAATGGTGAGCTCTGATGCAAGCATCATGCTCTTAAGAGTGGGTCATAGATTTGCATAAGGATGACACACTGATGACAGGGTGGGAAGTCTTAGCATTGTTCCCAGCCCCACACAAACGGCAGAGGGCAGAGAACTTCCCAGACTCTGCTTGGAGAGGCACAAGGCCAGAGTACTGAAGGCAAGCCCCAGCAAGATCATCCTATTTTCCGGGGTCTCCACTCTAGGGCTGACCTTGGCCAGGAGGCCAAGTGGCTGAGGGCTGAGGCACTGGCTTTTCTTTTAGGGGGTGGAGTTGCAGGGGGTGGGTGGGACCCAGATCTGAAGCTGGAATCTGATGAAGGTCATGTGTACCTACCATCTCCACCGCCCCAGTGATTCCCATTACTCAGGCAGGGAAATCCCTGCTGCTCAGGAGAGCTCCCTCTGTAAGCCCTTGGGATGCAGCCTTGTGGCAGCACTGAGAGATGGTAGGCAGCTCCAGCCCAGAGGGTCAAGTGCCACCATGCAGGCTGCCTAGGTCCTGTGGGAGCTCAGAGGTGGATGAGGTCTCATCTGGGACCTGCCCACCACCATCTGGAAAAGAAATCAGATTTTCACTTTCCAGCAGATGGTTCCAGAGTAAGTGTTCTCTGGGCTGGGGTGTCAGGCCCCCCTGCATCCACAGCTTTCATCCCTCTAAAGTCAGCTGGGAGATCTGGCTCCAGGATCCCACTACAGGTTCCAAGTAGGCCAGGATTGCCCCAACCTTCCTGTTAAGGATCACCTGGGTGCTTGTTAAACTTGATTTCCAGGCCTCTGCCATGAGATCCAGTTATGGCCTCTGAGGTTGGATCTGGTAAGTGGGCATAATATGCCCATGTGACGCTTTCCCAGCGGAGTGGGAACCCCTGGGTTCCACCCCGGGTACAAGGGATCTTTGGACAAGTGAGGAAGGGAAGCAGGGAAGCAGAGGGCTAAATGATCTCCCCTCCCCCCCCCCCCACCGCCTCCGCCCCGCCTTTGAATCCTCACCCTCGGCCTCCTCAGGTCTCCTGCTCCCGTGGTGACTCAGAGGAGCACTGTCTAGCTCGCCCAGCCTGGATGCCGCGGAAACAGGACAGACCTTTTGCTGCCAATCCTGGGGCCCCACCCTGGGTTGGAGGCGGCGAGTGGGGTCACGAGGAGGTGAGGACACCTACTTTCCGTGGCGGGCTTTGTCTTCCTGGTGCCAGTGAAGAACAAATGGTCAAAACCAGGACTCGCAGGGTGCTGGGCAGTCGCTTTCTCTGTGGACCCTCCTAGGCGCTTCAGGCCTTTGTGAGAGGGGTGTGGGGTCGGGGAGGGAAGGGGCCGAAGCTCCCCCCATCTTGGCAGAAGGGCACTAGCCCGCAGCCTGGGATCGCTCCAGAAACCGGGGCGCTCCGGGAGGTGGTAGGGAGGGCGACCTGGAGCAGAAACAGCGGAAAGAATTTGCTAGAAAGTGTTTCCCTCTGGGCGTGGGGCCGGGCCTGCCGCTTCCAAACACGTGCGTGAGTTACTTTGAGAAAAAAAAATTTTTTTTCGGAGGTTTTGTTTCCTGCTCACGTTCCAAGGTTGCCTGGACCCTCCCTCCCACACCAGCTTGGAGAGGTGGGAGGTTTGTGCGTTTGCCACATTTCTGGTGCCGAGGGAGCAGGGCGGCGGGAAGCCGCGCCGGAATGGGGGGCCGGGCGGCAGGGCCGCCAACCTCCGGGGCGCCCGCCGTGCCCGCAGCCTTGCTGGGCCTGGGTCTGGGCCGGGCGGCCAGCGGGGGGCGCCTGCGGCCGCTCCGCCGCCCCCGCCTGCTCTGCCGGGTCCCGCCCGCGGCCACTCGGGCGGCGGCGGCGGCGGCCGGAGCGGGAGCGGGAGCGGCGGCGGCAGGTGAGCGCTGCGGCCGGAGGGACCCGGGAACGGAGCGGCCGCTTGGGGTCCCTGGGGATGCGCCCAGGTCAGGCCCGCAGGCTCCGCGACTCGGGGGCCTGGGGGTCTGAGGGTTCCCCGCCTCGCGCGGCCTCGCCCCACACTGGCGGAGGGGGGTTGCGGGGCTGGGGCGTCTTCGGCCTGGGTGGGGGTGGGGCGGCCCTCGTAAGGGGTGGGTATGGGAGGGAGGATGCCGGGGCGAGTGGCCCCGCGGAAGAACCCGCCCGCCTTCGGAGCACCCCCACCCCAGCCTCCGGGGCGTCCCCCCATCCACTCAAGCTTTTGTTTCCATGCTGAGGTTTGAGTCTCAAATGCCCCTTCCCTCAGCCGTCTGCCGCCCGCCCCTGCCACCCCCCCCTCGTCCCCCAAAGGAAGCTCTGTGAGAAGAGGCTTCTCTGGCAGAAACTAGGGACCAAGCCCACTTTTGGATTAGATCTGAGAGAGGATCACGGCTCTGTATCGCGCACCCCAGCCTGTCACCCTGGGACCACTCACTCTTTTGGAAAGCTCTTTGCTTGTAACAGAGGGGGCAGAGAGGGGCTGGTTTGTCAGGTTTCCCAACAGGGCAGGGCCTGGCATGATCCCTAAAGAAGCCCATATAGTCTCCTCCTTAAAGTGAAAATCTGCAATGTGAGAAGGGGCAGTGAGGGCAAGACTTGGGGTTTGGGTTGGAGGCAAATCCCAAAAGACCCAACAGTGAGAGGGATCCCTTTCCAGTTTAAGAGGGCGATGGTAGCTAGGAGAATGAGTAGACACTGGTCTCTGCCTTGGGTCCCTATAGGGGGAAACCCGAATTCTTTCCCATGAAGGAGTTGGGCCAGAATGGTAGCTGACCCTGGTTGGGGGAGAGATGCTGGAGCTGTTCTCTGTGGACTTGGACTTGTTCCTCAACTGGTTTGCATCCTGGTCTCCTCCCTCAAAGGCCAAGAATTCTTGCTCTTTCTGAGTTCCAGGGCTTAAGCTGGAAAAGAAAGGCTGGGCCCCATTCATAGAGGCAGAGCCTGCAAGGTAAGGGAGACTGGTGCCCTGTGTGGCTGGCCTGTGCCAGGACTGGCCAGATCTGCACTGGGGCCCCCTAGGTTTGGAGCCCTCAGTTCACAGTTTTGAATGAATGAGTGAATGAATGACCAACATGACTGCAGTGGATGGGGGTAGGAGGCTGAGGGGACTTGGTGGACAGGGGCTTGGAGCTTTGAGGTGAAGGGCCTCTGAGATTGTTGCTGTTTTCAGACATGAGCTAGAGCAGGGGGTGGGAACAGCCAGAGTCTCAGGAGGGCCCATGAGATCCTCTCCTCCCCCCAAGGAGGACAATGCACGTTACCAGCTTCTTCCTGTCCCTACTGCATACTGGGATGTGTTCCAGAATTGTACTCTGGGCTTTGCTTCTGTCCTCACCTTTAAGGTCTTCTTCTATAGCCAGACATAAGGGGCTTCTGATGGGAGGAGAGGGGTTTATGTGGACCCCCGTGGCTTAATCTAGCAAGGGAGCCTCAGGTGGGCCTACCTGGGCAGGAGGCAGAGAGATGAGCCAGGTGTGGTCACTGCCATGGTAATTCCGCTGGCCGATAGGGGCACAGAGGAGTGCCACCTGGGACAGGGAACCTCTTGTAGAGGAGGCCGGCATGGTATCGTGGGTCAATGCGGACTGGATATGGGAGAAGGACTGGGACTGTCATTGGGGTGTCTTTGGGTGAGTTATCTGACAGACCATTTTCTTATTTTTCCATACTTTCTCAATTTTCAAACTTGCCTACAAGAAGGAAGAAAAGCCAAAATTTGATTCCTTTTTTGTTTGTGTTGGTAAAATTTCAAGAGCAGATACTCAGTTCTGCTGCTTCTGAAACTTGGAATTAGGTTTGAAGGTGAGGACTGGGAATTGATGTCAGGTCTTGATTTTAAATGAGTGTCAAATGGCGAGGTCCCAGGATTTTGAGATATTTGAGTCCACATTAGCCTCAAAACCTAACAGAACAGCCCGGAACCCAGGTGGAAGAGGAAATCCTAATTGGTCTGTCCCAGAGCTTCTTGGTGGTGCTTTGTGCTTTTTCTAACTGCGTGCCTGCCTTTGTCTGTGTTCAGGACCGCTAGTGTCTGATCGGCTCTTGCCCCAGAGGCCAGTGAGGTGGGCTCATCTTGTGAGGGCCTCCAGGCCAGGGGTGATGGTGGCTAGGTTGTCAGCAGCCTCCAGGCTCCCAAACCTCCCCCATTTGGGAGCCAAAGAGCAGTTTTCAGGTTGATGCTGACAGGCCTGGGTTGGAATTGCGGGGTCTTGGCTCTGAGCCGGAGGGGGCCACCGCATGTCCCTGAGGACCCCACAGGCTCCTTCTACTCTTTCCAGGTACCCACAGACTTTTTTTGAGTCCTTTTTACTCTCTGCTGTGAGAATTTGCACCATTCCTACCCCCACACACACTTTGCCTTGCTTTTCCTCCTTCCTGTAAACCCTTCCCTCCAATGCACCCCTATCGTGGGTCTTAGAAAGTGTGGAGGCCCCACTGGGACAGGTGACCTCAGGGCTCCCCTTCAGCTCTGGTGGTCTATGGGTCAGTGACAAGGCCTGGGGTGTTTCAGACATGTGGGCATTTAGGCCTGAACTGTCACCTTAATGGGGGAGAAAGAAAGGCAGGAACCACTGGCCCCAGCCCTTCGCTGTCTGCTCTGTCCCCCAGCTTGAGCAGGGAGGTTCCTCCACACCGGAGCACATAGGGGCCCCAGAGGGTGTGAACGGTGGGCATCAGGCCAGGGCCGTTGCAGGTGTGGGGAGCTGGCAGCAGAAGACCCAGCCAGGGAGTCAGTTAATGACCACCTGCTGAGTGAGGTGGCTGAGAGCAGAGGGAGCCACTGTTTTCAGTTATTCACAAGGGCTATTGTCCTGGAGGACAAGAGCACAGGATCTGGAGGGAAACCCTTGGGTTTAAGTCCCAGCTTCAGTATTTCCTAGCTGTGTGACTCTGGGCAAGTTCTTCAACCTCTCTGAGCCTCAGTTTTTTCCTCTATAAAATGGGAACAAAGGGAAGCGGCTGTGGCTCAATCAGTAGGGCTCCCGTTTACCATATGGGAGGCCCTGGGTTCGGTTCCCGGGGCCTCCTGGAGAAGGCAAGCCCGCCCGCACGGCGTGGTTAGCTGACCCAGCGAGCGCAAGCAGCAAGGGGGCCATAAATGAATAAATAAATAAAATCTAAAAAAAAAAAAAAAAAAATGGGAACAAGAATACTAAATTTCCAAGGCAACTTTAAGACAAACAAAACAGGCCAAGGAATGATTCCAGATTAAAGGAGACCAAAGAGACATGACAATGAAATGCAGTATGTGGACCTAGATTGAAAAAAAAAAATGTATAAAGGACATTATTGGGACAGTTGGTGAAATTGTAATATGGACTGTAGATTAAAGTATTATGTCAGTATAAATAACCTGCTTGTATGAGTCCTAAGAAATATGTCCTGAAGTATCCAAGGGTTAAGGGGCACAGTATAAGCAACCCATCCTCATCTATTAAAGAGAAAAAATACGTTGAAAAAAATGATAAAGAGGATGTGGCAAAATGAAAAAAATTGGTAAAAATGGGCACATCCGGATAAAGAGTACAGAAGTGTTCCTTGTACTTTTCTGGAAGTTTGAAATGGTTTCAAAATAAAAAGTTTTTAAAAATACCTACCTCATGGAACTGTGATACGAGTGAACTGACGTGAATTTGTGTGAAGCCCTTAGAATGGTGCCTGGCACTCCGTGGACATTCGCTGTCATTGATCACGTTGCTTTTTCATCGTCATTCACAACGGTAAAGCGTGGCTCATCTCTTCATCACAGTAACTCAGTGAGGCCTATCTCCACTCACAGACTACAAGCTTGAAGCCTAGCGAGGTGAAGTGGCTTGCTCAGGGCCACACCGTGAGCCCAGGTCTGTGATACAAAGAGGAGTTTAAAATTTATTTTGGGGAAGCGGCTGTGGCTCAATCAGTAGGGCTCCCGTTTACCATATGGGAGGCCCTGGGTTCGGTTCCCGGGGCCTCCTGGTGAAGGCAGGCCCGCCCACACGGCGTGGTGAGCTGACCCAGCGAGCACAAGCAGCAAGGGGGGGATAAATGAATAAATAAATAAAAATCTTTAAAAAAAATAAAATAAAAAAAAATAAATAAAATTTATTTTGGATTAATTGCCAACAGGTGAAAACCATGAGCTTTTACACAAAAACCGATTTCTCGTTCCTTCACCAGCTCAGAAGGCCTTGGTCACCTTGCAGGCTGAAGCTCAGCAGCAGCTCCTCTTTACCCAGGCTGCCCCAGTGTCCAGCTGGCCCGGGTTGATGTCCCCCCCTCTCCCCTCCCCCCTCCCCTGGGGGGGCCTCTGAGTTTGCTGTCCCTGGGAAGTGGCCCTGCACTTCTCATCCCAGGGTGCCAGGCTCTGGGTCGTGGGCTCTTCTCCTCCGCCCACCTGTTCCTTCATCCAGAGGGGGCTGCTTTGTCCTTCCCTCAGCCTATCTTGGAACGCTTGCTGTGTGTATGGGGAGAAGTCTGGGGTGCTTCAGAGGAGGCAGCGCCGGAAGCTTTGAGGCCCCAGCCCGCCACGTGCTGTTGTAGTCCCAGTCCTCCCATCTCACCGCCTGCAGCCCTCAGCAGTGCACCTGACCCCTGCAGAAGGGGTGCAGGGCGTTTCACTGACCACCCCGGGCAGGGCGCAAGAGGGACTTAGAGAGGGCCCCCAGGCTGCAGGAGGGGGCGGCTGTCTCTCCTCTCTGAGCCTGCAGCAATTCCTCTGTAAAATTCTCCCGCCTTCCTAGGAGGTGGTTGGAAGGACAGGAGGGGCCGTGGGTGTGAGCCTTGAGCAGGGCTGGGCTCTGGGTCTGAGGCCGTGGGGATTGTTTCATCCCACTGCTTGGCCGCTGATGCTCCCAGCCCCCACCAGCCTTGGGGTCCTTTGCTCAGTAGGTGCCCAAGAGGTGGAAGGATAGCCTGAACAAAAGCTGGAAATGGGCACAACCAGCCACAGGAATGGGACCTGGGCAGTGATGGGCAGGTGTCCTGTACCTGGCCTTGTGGGTGTTCCTTCCAGGCCCTGCCTCACAGAGAAGGAAGATGGCAGAAGGAACCTGGTGGGCAGGGGAGGGGGGTATGTGACAGATGGGGAAACTGAGGTACAGAGGTGCTGTGACCTCCAAAGATCCCACAGCCAGGCAGTGGCTGGGCTGCAGCTGGAAGCTAGGGCTGCTGCCTCCAGGGCCTAGGCTCTTTGAGCTTCATTATTTTAATTCTAGAACAAATTCATATTTATTGTTGAAAAATCAGAAAATGTAAGCATCGAGGTGGGGGAAAACTTAGAATCTGTACCCTTTGAATGACCCATTAACATTTTTTTTTTTTCCGACTTTTATTTTTTATTTTTTTTACTGGGAGGTCCCTGGGATTGAACCCAGGTCCCTCCATATGGGAGAGGGACGCCCATCCATTTGAGCCACATCCACCCCCACCCCATTAACATTTTGGTGTATGTCCATCCAGACTTTGAAAAAAAAAAGTACGTCAAGGGGAAAAAAAAAGAGCATTCCCCACTTTCCTTGTTGTTTTTTGAGAGTTCGGTCTGTGCAGCTTGCTCCCAGGCTTTGTATGTGGAGTTGCTGGAGGTGTTCCCAGGCCTCTGGACGGCCCCAGGATTTGATGCCGAAGGAGCCCTGGTTGGTTTTCTTTGTCCCCTGTTGCTGGATCTTTAAGTCGTTTCCAATGGTTTTGCAGTTACAGTGTTGCAATAAAACACTTGGGTAGCTAAGTCTTTGTATACATCGGTGATTCCTTCTTTCAGGTGAAAAAGGTCCATTTCTCAACTTTGTGGCAAGTGCAGGCTGGACGTGGTTGGTGCTAGAAGCACGTCTGCGGGATGGGGGTGCCGGGAGCTTCCTGTTCCCAGTAAACTCCTTTGTGGTCAGGGGAGGAGACAGGGAGAGGCTCCCAGGAGAGGGCTTTGCCAGCAGAGGCGTTAAACTGCTGCCACCCAGCCTGGGACTTGGAGCCTTTAAGCTCCTGTGGGCGAGATGGTCGCAGTGGGAGGTGAAGGAGGCAGTGGTTCCAGGCGCTCCGGGGCAGCTGGGTCACAGGAGAGGCTTTGCACCCTGCTGCCTCCTGTTCCTCCTACAGGGGGTCTTGGAGGACCTGCCGGGAGGCCCTGGGGTCATCTTTGCCTGCTGGCTCGGAACAACTCAGGCAGGGAAGGCGCTAAGAATGACCCCTGGACAGTGTGGGACTTGTGTGAGCCATCGGATGTCAGGGCTCTTACGGGGATAGTGTGCCAACATTTCATTATGGAGACTGAAGCACACCCCCCACTTCCCTCTCTCCCGGCAGGTCCCCAGGCACCTGCACTCCCATCCCTTTCCCCTACCAGACATCATATCCTTCCCCTAGTAGAAATTTTAGTATTTTTTGCTAAAGATAAGGACTCTTTGAAAATAAAACAAAACATAATATTAGTACCACACCTAAAAGTGAGCAATTATTCCTAAAGATCATTTCAGTTCACATTTCCAATTGTTTCCTAAATGTCAAAAATATTTTATTTTTAGTTTTTTTTTTAATCAGGAGCCAAATGAGGGCCAATGTTGGTTGACGTATTTCTGAAGTCTCCTTTCATCTGTAGGATTGATATTCATGCATTTACATTCTCTCTCTCTCTCTCTCAGTGCTTTTGTTGAAGCAGGGTCCTTCTCCTGTAGAGCTTCCTATGACGTTTAACATGTCCCTTCTCCCCTGAATCTCCTATAAATGGGTAGCTGTATCTAGAGGCTTGATTTGATTCTGTTTCGATATTTTGGGGCAAGAGCAAGTTGGAGATGACACTGCAGGCTTCTGCTGAGAGGCATGCATTGTCTGGTTGAAGCTCTTTTTTATAATGCTGGCAGCCATCCATGCTCAGTAGCTTTAAGGTAGTATTTTTAATTATCACAAAAATCTTCTAGTTCCCTCTGGTTACAGGTGGTGCCGAGTTTGCAATTAGGTGGAGAACTTCTATTGCTTTTCCTTATTCTTGCTTTTTCTTTATAGTATCTGCTTTCTCTCCTTTTATCTTTTAATTTCGTGGATAGTGTATTTTCACTAGAGAAAACTGGAAAACAGGCATGAACAAAAAGATAAACATGAAATTAAAACTGTGCTAAATTCTATCACCTAGTGATAACTCCTAAGAGTTGGATTCTATCCTTCCAGATTTTTCTGTGTGCAAACAATAGGTACATCTGTTGTATTGTTGAACGAAAAAGAGACTGTGAGCAGCTTTTTACTCTTTGTGGCATCTTGTTAATCTCCTTCCCAGAATCTGCAGGGAGGGGCATGGCCTTCCTCCCGGCCCCTCAGCGGTTCACACTGGGCCCGCTGCGGGTGAAGGATGACCGGCTGCTGGTGTGGCTCAGCTGCCAAGTTTTTCAAAGGAAATAAGGACTTTTGGTTGGCAGGGCCATCGCTCTCACATCTGTTTCTTTGGGATACTCTGCTGTTACTCAACATGCTGCGACCCCAGCTGCCCCTTTCCTTCCCCAAAGCCCTTATTGCCCAGTTCTGTGGCAGCTGGGGCCTCGGATGTCGTGGGATCCAGCCCTTCACCTTATGTGTGCATCAGGGCTTATCACCCACCTAATGTAGGGTTTTTCATCCTTCCTTATTCCGGGGCATTAGACCTGGCACAAGCAAGAGCTATTTAGAGTTTTACAAAGTAGGGGCAATGGCTAAGGAGAGCTGAGTTGGATAGCAAAGATGCTATTTACTTAGGATGTGTATTTGTCTGGAGTAGCTTTGAAAGGGGTCCACCCTGAGTTGCCCCTTAGGACCATCCCTGATTAGGAGTCCAAAAGCCCTGGTTCTGCCCTGTAACTCATAACCTGCTGCACGACCTGCATAAACCCCTTCTCTGGGAACCTTTTCCTGTCTGTTAAATGGAGATGAGGGGTGAACCAGCGTCTCCATGTTTTCCCAGCCTGGGGAAGGGGCTGAGCACATCCCCTAGGCCCCATCTGGGAGGAGAGGAAGGCAGAGAGGCCAAGAGGTGAGTCTGTGCTTTGGAATGCCCCCTTCCCACCAGTGTGAAAAATCAGTCTGGGAGGAGGGTGAGTGATGGGACCACAAAGCTGTGCTTGCCCTCTCTGCCAGGATCTCACTTCAGACCGCCTGGCCTGGAGCTGGAAGAACTGGGGGAACTGGGAAGAGGGGGCTCAGCAGACGTGAAGCCAGTGCTGAGCCAGCCTGCTCTGTCCTCCCAAGCGGGGTGAGTCAGCCCAGGGAGAGCTGGGAGGGGGCTCATGCTGCTGACTGTACAGAGAAGGCTCTGCGTTTCCACTCTGAGTTCTTGTCGGAAGACTTTGGGTACAGGTCAATTGGGCAGAAGTGTTACGAGGGCTTTTTTTTTTAAAGACTTTATTTTTATTTATTCATTTATCCCCCCCTTGCTGCTTGTGCTCGCTGGGTCAGCTAACCACGCCGTGCGGGCGGGCTTGCCTTCACCAGGAGGCCCCGGGAACCGAACCCGGGGCCTCCCATGTGGTAAACGGGAGCCCCACTGATTGAGCCACAGCCGCTTCCCCTGTGAGGGCTTTTTGAGTGCCTGGTGTTCCCTTTCCCTTGGTGAGGCAGGCCTGGTGGAAAAGACATGGACCCTGGGTCACTCCTGAGCAGGCAGAGGTGCCACACGAGAGCAAGCTAGTCCAGACTCTTTCAGGAAGTGCCAGAAGCCCTGCTCCAACCAGAGGGGGTTGGGGGAAGGAGAGGATTTAATGGCTTCTGTAAGTAAAAGTCTAAGGAGAAATTTGGTATGGATTCAGGCATGGCTGGATCCATCAGCTCAAATGATGTCATGAAGGGCCTGCTTCTCTTTCCATCTCTCAGTCTTGGCTTCATTCTCAGGCAGGTTCTCCCATACATTGGTTGTATAAGTTCTCTCTTGCCGCATAATAAATTATCCCCCCCAAATTATTGGCTTACAGCAAACATCATACAGTTTTTGTGGGTCAGACATTCAGGAGTGGCTTAGCTGGAGATTTGGCTGAGGGTCTCTCACGAGACTGCAGACAGGCTCTGCTTCTAAGGTGGCTCAGTCACATGGCCGGCAGATTGGGGCCAGTTGTTGGCAGGAGACCTCTGTTCCTCACCACTTTGACGTCTCCACGGGCTACTCGAGTATCCTCGTGACACGGCAGCTGGCTTTTCCCAGAGCAAGTGAGCGAACAAGACAGGAGCCTCGAGACCTCAGAAATCACATACTGCCACTTCTGTGATGTTATTGGTCACCTAGGTCAGCCCTGTTGTGTGTGGGAGGGTGTGAATGCCAGGAGGCAGGGTCATTAGAAGCCATGGCTATCACAGTGGCAAAGATGGCCTTAGCAGCTCTCAGCATATGTCCTACCAGCTTTGTGAAATGAGAGGACCTTTTTTTCCATGTTGTTCCAACAAAAGTCCCAGGACTGAATCTCACTGGCCCACCTGGAGTCACATGCCTATTCCTCAACATAACCTGGTCATGAGCCCGCCCTGGAGGGTACTAAGGATGGAAAGGGGCAGTGGGCTTTGAGGGCTAGGATGAGCAGGTAAGACATGACTGAAGAGGCACAGGGGAGCCGTGGAAGGTTGTTGCCCAGGGCAGGCCCAGGGTAGAGTGGGCTGTAGGGTGTGGCACTGAATGAGTCCCTTCTGTTTGGCGTCCCTCGCCAGCTGGCTTTAATTGGGCACTTGCTATGTGCCTTGTACACATTTCTTGCTCAGTCCTCACAGCTGCCCACGGAGCTGGGCCGTCACATCTTGACTTTACAGATGGGTCTCTGAGCTACCAGGGTTGGGTAATGTGGACGGGGTCACCCTGCTGGAGGCTCCAGCTCCTCAGCTCTCAGTCCTTCCCCCACGAGGATGAGGGTTGGGCCTGCAGCCTCATGGCTCTGACCGCCCCCTCCCCCTGCCCCCCCGGGGCTCCTCTGGGATGTGGTGAGTTCTGTGACTAGGGGAAAGAAAACGATGGCGACTGTAGTTCCGATTGCTCTTTCACTCCCCACTCCCCACCCTGAAATGTGCTCCGGGTTTGACAGGCACGCTGCGGTGCTGTGGGGTTTCCTCTTGCGGGGAGAGGCCTTGACATCTGAGTTTGGCGAACGGGGCCAAGCTGTTTGCTAGCCTTGGCCGACTGACAGTGCTCTGCCTTGTTTTTGCTATGGTTTTACTCCTTTTTACCTGCTATTTCACGGCCTTGCCACCTAACAGCAGCTGTGCCTCCCGCAAACCAGTCAGAGATTGGTCATTGCCTCGGTCTGAAAGGCCACGTCTTGGGCCCACCCCCTCCAGTGGGCTGTGAACCTTCCCCACATGCTGAGGTCTCTGCCCCGAGCTCCGGAGCACGCATCTCCCCTTCACAACGCTTCTTTCCCAGGTCTTTGTGCCATGTTACAGGGGGCTTTGTGTTCCCAGCAGCAGGAAGGGGTCCTGCTGAGTGGGACAGATGGGGAAGGGGGCTGTGTCTCGAAGCTTTGTGCCCTGGCACCTCGAGCAAGCAGAAACCAGTCCTGTTTGATGCTGTGAAAGCCCATGGTCGCCCCCTCCTTTGGGGGAATTTGTTAAACAGGCTTGAGACCCCCTGTGCCAGGGCTTGGAGATCTCAGCCTGAGGGGGGCTGAAGGACCCTGTAGCAGCCCCTGCTCCAGCATTTGGAGCAGCTTGTCCCCAGGGAAGCCCTTCCTTGCTCCCAGGGTGGGTCATGGGGTGAGGGGTCAGCATACATAGACCGTGGCATCAGACCTGAGTTTGAATCCCGGCTCTGCCTTTTTCTAGCTGTGTGTGCTTCGGCAAGTAGCACAGCCTCTCTGAGCCTCGGTTTCCTGTTCTGTAATGTGGAGATAACAACAGGACCTTCCTCATGGCCTCATGCTGGAGCCTGGGCACGACACTCCGTACCCTACACGCAGTCACACGGGGGATCTCGGCCTGCAGTGGACAGAGTTCACAGCTCCTGCCTGTAGTGACCTCATGGTCAGTGTGGGGGTGGGTGTGGGGTGGGGCAGGAGCAAGTCCCTAGTGTCTGGCGCTAGGGGTGCAGCTGGTGCTGGCAGAGACATAACTGCAGCAAGATGGCAGGGATGTCCTCTGAGGGAAGAGCTGGAAGGGTGGGTGGTGTTAGCCACGTAAGACTGCCTCTGTTTCCCCCTTTGCCATCAGTGGTTTATTAGGTCCCTGCAGGTGACCAGCTCTGAGCTTGGTGTTCAGGATTGGGTTCAACTTTTTACTGCCCCCAGCCTGGTCTAGTTCCCGCTGGGTCCCACCGTGCTTAGGAGCCTCCCACCTGTCTGCTGGCTTCCACCTGGGCCCTTTCCAAGCCACCCTCCACGTGACAGCTGAGCTCACCTTTCAGAAATATAAACAGAGCAGGTCACCTGCCCCCAGCAGTTTCCCTCCCACCTGGACTTTCTCTGGTCCTTGAGGCCTGTGTGATCCACCCCTGCCAACTTTCCCAGCTCCACCTTCCCCTCTGCTCTCCACCCTTCAGCCACACTGCCTGCCAGGTGGGGTCTGGCTGCAGAGGCTTTGCACAGGCTGTCCTCTCCCTGCAGTGCCAGTCCCTCCCCCTCCCCTCCCCTCCCCTCCAGTCTTTTGGCCCCAGCTTAAATGTCACCTGGCACAGGTCTTCTCTGAGAGCACCCTGCCTATCCTGCATCCCCTGACTCCCGCCCCCAGGCTCCATCGCTACACTCTGACCAGGCTCTTGCCCACTAGGTCAGGTCAGGTCTGTTTTGTTTCCTGGAGTACACCCAGCCCCTAGCACCATGCCCTCCATACAGGTTTGTTGACTGAATAAACAAACTAGTCAACTGTTTTTCCATTAAGAAAAGCTCATACAATTTATATCCAATAACGTGCACAAATTTTAAGTGTACAGAGTGATGAATTTTTCTTATGTATACAACCCTGCCACCAGCACTCAGATCAAGATTTAGAACTTCTCCAGTTCCCAGGAAGGCCCCTCGTGCTCCTTCCTAGTAAGCAGCCCTTTAGAGGCCACCACGGTCTTGCTTGCTGTCACTGTGGATGAGATTTGTCTCTTCTAAAGTTTCATATAATGGACTCAGACAGGATGCATGCTTTTGTGTCTGGTTCTTTCACTCTGCTTCATGTCAGTGTGATTCGTCCCTGTTGTTGGGTGAGCCAGTAGTCTATTCATCATTACTGCTGAGTAATACTCTATCGTATGAATGTATGATAATTTGCTTATGCATCTACTTAAAGGACATTCTGGTTGTTTCCAGTTTGACTATTATGAATAAAACTGCTATGAACATTTGAATGCAAGTTTTTTGTGGACACATGTACTCTCTCTTTGGTAAATACTAAGGAGCAGAATTGCTGAGTCACATATGTGCTGCTTTAGTTGATACTGCACAGATGTCCCATTTTACTTTCCCACCAGCAGTATGTTGGAGTTCTATTGCTCCACATCCTTGCCAGCACTTAGTGTTTTTGGTCTTTTAAGTTTTAGCTACTCTTGATAGCATGGTATTGCCATGTAGTTTTAATTTGCTGGTAATTAATGATATCAAATACCTTTTCAGGTGCTTGTTATCCACTTCGATATCCTTTGTTGAAATGCCCCTTTAAGTCTCTTGCCCATCTTTTAATTGGATCATTTGCCTTTTTCTTATTGATTTATAGGGGTCCTTCCTATATTCTGGAGAGGAGTCTTGCCATTCCTATGTTGGGATCCACTGCTCCCAGGGCATGCCTTGTCTGTTTTCTCTTTCAGTGATGTCCTTTCCATCTCTGCTTTGGAATGCCCAGGCCTGGGGCTGTGCTTGACCTTGTGCTTGACCTGAGAGAGGTTTTTGCTGAAAGAAGGGGGCACCAATCAATGGCTGGATCCCTGTTGAGGTTCCCCACTGGAACAGCCCAGGGCCCTGTGTGGATCCTCTCCCTCTGTCCCCACTAGATGTTAGGGCAAAGGCTGGGTCATGCCTATCACCTCCCAGCCCCTGGCACAAGTCTGGCACAGAGATCATGTCCAGTCCCTTTTGGCCACTGAGCGCTGGATGTCTTTTTGCACCCAGCTCTCACCAGAATGGCCCTGTCTCTGACTCCCCAGGAAAGTCATCTGGGGGAGATAAAGCAGCATCAGGTCATGCCACAATGCCAGGTGCTGGGACAGGGTGGGTGCTAGGCCTGGAGGGCACACAGGAGGAGAGTTTGACCCTGCTTGGCAGTCAGGGAAGTCTTCCTGGGTGGGAAGGGGAGGAGACAGTCTTTTGCTTTCAGGGAGATCACAGCCCAGTTGGAAAGTCTAGCTAAAAGGTTGAAAATGATCCCAGGAACCCAAGTCACATGCTCAAGAGGGCTCCCAGAAGACCAGGAGTCTCCATCCCCCAGCTGGGCCCAGCCTTCCCATCTGTCTTTGGAAGTCTCTACTCCCTGCTTTCTAGCCCCTCCCAGTCTGCTGCCTCACCACTGAGTTCCTTATGATCCTGGGGAGGGAAACTGAGGTCGCCAAAAAAGAGGGGGAGCTGGGACTCGATTCCTGGCCTCCCAGTATGCAGGGATGTGGGGTTTTGTGGAGGCTCGAGCTGTCTGGTATAAGAAGTCCAAGAAGGAGTCTTGGCATCACCCCCTTTTCTGGTCCTAGCATGGGGGCAGTTGTGAATTGGAGAGGCAGGGGACTGGATGGGAAGGCCTTTGACCTCCCAGGTTACCTTGGGAGTCTGCTAGGCTCCCACTCAGAGAGGGATGAAGGCCCTCACTAAATGGGTAGGGAAACTGAGGCCCAGGGAGGCAAAGGGGCCTGTCTGCAAGTGCAGAGCCAGGCTGAGGATCCTGTGCCAGGCGGCTCGCCTCTAATTGCTTATTAAAGATGCATTTACTCCCTGGTCTTGGTGCTGTCATCCTGGGACTTCTAATGGAGGTTTTGGGTACTTTTTCATTTTCTTTTCAAAGTTGTTCCAGCTTAAAGCTTCAAATTTCCATGAAGTCATTAGAGCCAGGAGTCTGGCCTGGCAGCTCCCCGCACCCCTGTTGAGGGCTCCGCTGTGGCTGGGAAAGGGGGATCCCCCCACACCCCTAGAGGCCTTGAGCTGGTTGAAAGTTCAACGTTAGCCTTTCTGCTGCTGCCACAGCCGAGGCAGGAAGTGGTGGGTCCCAGCTGTGACTCATTCTTGTTAGTAGCTGATGGAAAGACCTTCACGTGTGTGAGCCTGGATGGGGTCCTTGAGGGGGAGGGACCCTGACCCAGCTGCTGAGGGGCTCCGAGGAGAGCCAGGTAAAACGGGGGTTGGGGTGGGCCTGATGGGATGGTGTGGACAGACCCCGCACCCACAGCTGGGTGGCTAGGACATGAGCTCCTGTGGGTGGGCCTGGCCTGGGAAGGGGCAGAGCAGGGTCTGGGCCAGGGGTAGGGGAGGCTCTTGAGTCTGCTGGACAGACAGACAGTGGGTGGGGCAGTTCCTTGTCAAGCTCCTTGTCACTGGCTTCCCCAGACGGAGAGGAAAGTACGTTACTACTGTGTGTAGTTCATTTGGTTGGTTCACCTAAGCTCTACAAACCACAAACTCACCAGTGCCCACATGTCTTCCCAAGGCTGTAATTTTACATTCACAGATACATTTTACTTTTCTCAATGAGAGTCAATATTAGTGAGGGAAGGGTAAGGGAACTTTATTAGATGGACAACAACAAACAGACAAGACAAGCTCGAAAGTGACACGTGCTCAAGAGGCTGAGAACAAAGATGCCTTGAGAAACGGAACAGTGTCATTTTCCTCCAGCCCTTCCACTCCAGGACCAATGAGGACCACCCGGGGTGGGTCCTCCCGAGTCTGTGCTCATCCAAGTGCATATCCATGCACTCAGGGCGAAGCAGGTGCCAAGCCTGGGCCACCACCGCTGCGACTGCCCTTGGGGAGGGCAGGGTGGAGGGAGGCAGAGGCCCCGGCTGTGGGGGCTGGACTGGACCCGCATCGCTCAGGGTGGCCTGCTCCGCTGGGGCCACAGGTGGTTTCAGTCTGTCTACGATGAACAGGTTTAAAATTTAAGTGTTTGGTTCAGTGTGCTTTTATCAGAAACATCAGTAAATAGGACACGGAATCTGTGACTTTGTGGATCTGTTCTTGCCTCGGACCAGGTGAAGAAAGATAGTCGAGTGGAAGGTGAGTCCTGTCAGAGGAAGTTGAAGGGGCAGGCCGGGCAGGATGTGCAGGCGCCTGAGGCGCTAACTTAGGAAGGCCTTCTCTGAGCATCCTTGCTTCTGGCCAGGTTGTGTGTCTTTCCTCCTTCAGATGGGCCCGGGGTTTTCTGGGGTTTTCTGGGGTCTTCTGGCGGCTCCAGCATAGGGGGTGAGTGCGGAACAGGGCAGCCTCTCCAGGTGCTGGGCACTCTTCCCTCCAGAGGGAAGGTGTGAACTTTATGGAGGAAGAGTCTGCATTTTCTTGAAAAGAGGTGGCTATTTACAAGCGGCCATTTTCCTGAGGGCAGGAGCTGACGATTGGCTTCACAAGCTTCTTTGCCAGGAGCAGGGCTGGGGCCTGGGAGTTTGCTGAGGCAGTGGGAGGTGGGATGGGACCAGAGGGGGCTCTGATGGAGGCCGAAGGCACTCCAGACATGGTGTTGCTTAAGGGACTTACGCCCCCTCTTACAGTTTGTAGCCATTGGCGTAACCCATTCCCCACCTCCTCCACTGCCCTGTGTGGGCACCACAGAGGGAAACTGAGCCTCAGAAGTGTGGCATCTTGTCCTGGGTCACATACGGCCACCTCCTGGTGCCCACTTGCCTGCACCACCTCTCGTGGAGAGCTGCTGTGTTCGAGGTCTGGAGTTGGGCTCAGGACTCTGCCTTTCTTTGGTGGGGCTGGAGGGATAGCGGGGGGTGGGTATCAGCCATTTGGATTTCCCAGACCTTGCTGTGCCTCCATCACTGGGTATCACTGAGAGGTGGCTGAGCACCACTTCTCGTGGCACTGCCTGCAGGGCACATTCACACCGGGGATGGCAGCTTTCCATATCCCACTGCCTGGGCAGAGGGCTGGGGAAATTGCCAGGGCCTGAGAGGGAGCCAGCAGTGGGTCATCCTGGATGCTAGTATCCATGCCACCCAGTCCAGCCTCTCATGGGTGGGCCTCAGGGGCAGGAGGGAGGTGCTGACAGCAGACCTTTTGGGTGTTTACTATGTTAGAAAAGACCTAAGAAGCCAAGAGCTGGGCTGGGATCAGCATGGCCCCAGGGAGGAGCGTGCATCCCATTTGCGGGTTCGCAGCATGGCTTTCAGGGAGTGTGCAGCCCCCAAGAGGCAGGGGCTGTGTACAGGGGGTGGTGCCATCTTCCTGCTCTCGGGGCCTGGCTTCCTGGATGGTCACGGGGACCCAGGAACCCTGACCCGGGCCCTCTCTGTCCTCCAGGATCCAGCCCTTCCTGGCCTCTGCTGAGGCCTTTTGTAGCCCGGTGGGCTGCCCAGCTCCCCACCTCTGAAGTGGCTCGATCTCGATACCTCGGGCTGACCTAGGTTGATGATTCCTGGGGTGCAGCTGTGCTGTCACAGATGGGGAGACTGAAGCCCCGACTGCTCCGCAGCCTCAGGGTCTCACTCGATGAAAGGCATGTGCGGTTTAGGGCTGTCTTCTCCCCCTCCTCCCAGCCTCAGTCTCCCCATCTCCGCAGTGGGCAGGCTGGCTCCACTTCCTGTGCTTATCTCTGCCCACGTGGGGCCAAGGTGGACCCCCAGGATCTGCCCGTCCTCTCCCAGGCCTCCCACACCTCCCTGCGGGGCCCCATTCAGCTGGGGGAGGATTTTGAAGTTCTCTGAGGTGCTGCTTTAATGAGGGACCTGGGCTAATGGGGAAGCGTCCTCTTTTGAAACACTATGGACTCTCTGGAGCCACTGCCGTGGTCCAGCTTGGCACAGCTGAGTCCCCTGGGGAGCGGGAGCCAAGAGGGGTGCCAAGAAGTAAGACTGAGGCCCCTGGAACTTGAAGTGTGTCTCCCAGTGCCAGGTTATATTGAAGTTTCTCAGGCTGCCAACCCCTCATGTTTGAGCCGGATGGGATGAGCCAGAGGGATGACACTGGTGAAGCCTCTGTGAATTAGGGACCAATTCCAGCCCATTCTGTGGGTGAGCAAACTGAGGCCCAGGGAGATTGAATCACCTGCCCAAGTCCTGCAGCTCCCCGGGGTGAGCCCAAGGTCATGCAGCTCCCCAAGGAGGAGTGGGATTCAAACCCATGCTGTCAGCTTCCCTGCTCTGCCACCTGCCTCATCTAAGACTGCACCTCGCCCCGTCCTGGCATCGAGCTCCAGACAGGACTCAGCTTCTGTCTTGCGCATTGTAGCCTCAGCGCCTGGCCCTGTACCTGCTGCAGGGCAGGGTCCCAGCGAGCGCTTGCTGAATGGAGGCGGGGATGGGGCTCTCAGCATTCCAAGAGGGGCCTGTTTCATTACAGTAAACGCAGCGAGGTCAGGCCGTCTTCCTTGTGTAGTTTCCTGATTTATGAGGAGCTTTTATGACCCTGAGCTCATCGGGCTGCCAGAACAGGCCTGGGGTGGGGTGTTTTTATCTCCACTCCACAGGTGAGAAGCCAAGGTGATCTGCCCAAGCTCACCCAGAGGGGCCTGGGGACCAGGTCAGCGCTTGCCAACTCGACTCAGTGCATTGAGGTAGGGGTCTGGGTGCCCCCTGTGTGCCAGGCAGGCAGGCTGTTGGGTCCTGGGACAGGCTGGCCCGGGAGCTTGGGGAGGTGGTGTGTGTGGCGCTGTGACCGGCCATATGTTGCTGGTCAGGTGCCGGTCAGGACCTGGGTCCGTGAAAACGGTGCCGCGGATGAGAAAGAAAAAATAAGACAAGAAGAGAAACTGGGATCAGGGGACTCTCCGTCCAATATGGATAGAAGACGCCGGAGTGGGGGGATTGGGCAGCTCTCTTGGAAGAGGTGGCTGCTGAGCCCTGCTCTGAAGGGCAGGCAGGAGTTCTTCAGGCCGAGGGGGCTGGCGGGGGATGGGGGTGGGGGGCAGTGTTTTTAGGCTGTTGGAGCCTGGAGACAAAAGGGTGGGGCTTGTTTGGGGAACCGAAATAAGTCAAATCACGAAGCTACGGAGAAGGCCACGGGCAGTCACAGAGGAGTTTCCAGCCAGGGGGTGAGCAAGGACCGGGCTTGGTGTTCTTGGGGTACAGGGCAGGTTTAGGAAGCCCTGGTGGACTGTCCTGAGGGGAGGCCTGAGTTTAGGGAGGCGGCGGGGCACAGAGTCAGCTGTGGACCAAGACTTCATCATGGCAACCTCCTGGTGCCCAGCCTGGAATCTGGCTCCAGAAGGCGAGTGTTTGTGGAGGAAGCGAGTGACCAGGAATGGGGGGCTCAGGGTCTAGGGCACAGCTGGAGCGAGGGCCTCCCGCTTCCCTGTGTGGGTACAGCTCCGGAAGCTGGGGCTGTGGTTGGGGGTGGGGCTGCTTCCCCTGCAGGAGGGCTCTTCCGGGCTCTCAGCTCAGCCTCACGAGGCAGCCCCCTCCCTGTACTCCCTCCCTGACCTCACTCGGCTACACAGAAAGCCTCTGGGGAGGTGGGAGTTTCAGCCCCTAGGACTAGGGCTGGGCGCTCTGGCAACAGGTGCTGTGGGGGCTGAATTGGGGGTTGTGGGCACCAAATTGGAGGCCTGTGAGCCCAGCGGTGGCTTCTGGCTTGTGGTTGGGCCAAGGGGTCCGGTGCTGCCTTGCCGGACTCCTTGGGTGGCCTGTGGGAGGCTGTGACCCCCCCGACATGGCCTGCTGAATTCTGGGCGACTCTCCCACTGACCTCTCTGTGGCTAGCTTCTCTGCTGGTTTGTGTGGGAAGGGACCTTGGGGCCCCTGAAGGCCTTGAGGAATCAGGCCCAGAGAGGTTGAGGAATCCATCAAGTCACACAGCTGGTGGAGGCAGAGCTGGGCCTGAACCTTGGGTGCTCTGACATTCAGCCCAGGGCTATGTCCTCTGCATTGCTTTGCCTGGGCAGATGGGGAAACTGAGGCAGACAGACACTTCCCTGCACTATATCTGAGAGGCAGGGAGGGCCACAGGCATGTCTACCAGGTGAGTATTTGGAGCTTATCTTCCCCAGGGCAGTTAGCTTCTCCAGCTGAGAACTGCCAGAGGGCAGGGACTGCTGAGTTCCCGAGTGCTATAGAACCCAGGACTGCTCTCTTAGCCTCCCCTCTGGGCCCTCCACTCCCCTTCCCCCCTCCCCCTGCCCCAGGGGAGACCAAGCTCAGTCCTGGGCTCCTGGTCCATTAGCAGGTACATGGCTGATGCCATGAGCAGGTACGACCTGATGCCGACCAGGGGCAGGTGGAGGTGGGGGAGGCTGCTCAGGGAGGCTTTTTTGGGGAGGAGCTTCATTGGAGATTTCATACAAAAAGAGTCCCATGAACCAGGAAGACTAGGGGATGTTTTACTGTGTTTAATTCAGCAGATTTCTTTCCTGCAGGCCTTCTCAGAACCTTTAATTTGCTGATGTGCACTGGGAGTCTTTAGAGGGGGAGGAGGAGGAGGTCAAATGCAGTGATGCCTGTGAGCAGAGACCCTTATGTGGGGTATGTGGCTATGTGTACGTAGCATTTCATGGCCCCACTGGTGGACAGTGGCGCCTCATGAAATGCAGGGAGAAGAGTTAAAGATCCTGGGCCTTGGAGTGGGCAGGCCTGGGTTCCAAACCTAGCTCTCCTGCTTTCCAGTCAGAGGCCTTCGGATAAGTGGGTTAGGCTCCCAGAGTCGGCCTCCCGGCCTGGGAATGGAGTGAGAGCACCCCCACCCTAGGGTTTAGGGATGGAAGGGCCTTGTTCCAGCCCGCTGACAGCAGGCACTCACCACACCAGGCCTGTCCTCTCCCCTGTGCTGAGGTCCTCAGAGAGGGCAGGCCAGAGGCTGATACTCTCAAGGGTGCCAGCACCTATTTTTCTGCCTTCTTGATCCCTGCGACTAGGTTCAGAGGTTGTAAGCCACATCTCCAGGGCTGGGCATCGTGTTCTTTCTGTTTTCAGCAGGCCTGGGAGGCCTGGGTGAGGACCCGAGTAGGCTGGGGTGCCACTGGGGAACTCCCTTGGTTGGCAGACCAGCACCCCCACCTGGCCCCACTCGGGCCCAACTCCCTCCAGTGCTGAGGCACGATGCACAGGAAAGCAGTCCTGGGGTCCTGACGCTGCTCCACCCGCCTGGTGCAGAGGCCGCCAGAAGCCATGCCACTCCCAGGGCAACGCAGGCAGAGCAGGGCCGGCCTCCTTCTCTGGGTCCTTTTGCTTCTGCCCCTCGGAGCCCTTTCTGCCAACCTGACAGTGCCTGTGATGTGGCCTGCCACCTAGGCGTGGGCGCTGGGTGCCACGCGTGGGCTCTGCATGCAGTACCCTCCTTGAGCCCTCCCAAAGCCATGTGTGCTCCTCTTTTCTCAAATGAAGAAACCAAGGCATGGGGAGGGTAAGTGACTTGCAGCTTAGACATGATGGACCTAGGATTTGATTTTTTTCTATTAAAAACATTTTTAAAAAAGTTAGAGCAGTTGTAGGTTTACAGAAAGTACAGTGTCCCCCTGTCCCCACTCCCCAGTTTTCCCCCATTACTAACATTTTGCATTACTGTGGCAGCTTTGTTTCAATTGATGAAAAAAAAAATTAGTATAATTATATTAACTATAGCCCATAGTTTACAATTGAGCTCATTCTTTGTTTGCAGAATTCTGTATACAACTTAGAATTAATCATTTAACCACTTTCATTTGTTCAATTCAATGGTGTTAAAATGAAATACATTCACAATGTTGTGCTACCAAAAATATTTTTTAAAATGTCTTATTGTGACAACAGAGATAGAAATTGAAAAGTGAGAAGTAAGATCTGTCCATTCAGTTAAAGCCACAGTTTTGGTTCCTCCATGTCCTGGTTCAGTCCTTCTCCCTTCCAAGCACCCTTTACAGTGTGGATTTTTCACAGGATACTCTGTGACATCATGCATTTCAAGCTACCTCATCCTTTTGGACAAATGCTTTAAATTCCATTGTAAGGATGTATCCTAATTTATTTCACCAGCTCCTAACTTATAGGTATATAGGTTGCTTTCAATCTTTTGCTATTACAAATAATGCTGGAATGAATAATCTTGCATACACGTCATTTCACTCATGAGAGAGTGATTGTAGGATAAATTGAAGTTGATTTGCTAGGTCAAAAGGTATGTGCGCACTTTAGAAATTTTGTTAGGTATTACTGAATTGCCCTCCATGGGATTGTACCAAGTCACACTTCTATTAGCAGTGAATGTGAGTGCCTTTTTCCTCATGGCCTGGCCAACACCGACTAATGAAATGCTTTGGTCTTTGCCAATCTGACTGGTAAAAATGGTTTTTCATATAGTTTTAATGTGCATTTCTCTTATTACAGGTGAGGTCAGTCTCTTTCCAAAATGTTTATTTATTTATTCATTCATTTGTACCCCCCTTGCTGCTTGTGCTCGCTGGGTCAGCTAACCATGCCGTGCGGGCGGGCCTGCCTTCACCAGGAGGCCCGGGGAACTGAACCCGGGGCCTCTCATATGGTAAACGGGAGCCCTACTGATTGAGCCACAGCCGCTTCCCTTCAAAATGTTTAAGTGCCCTTTGTATTGTTTACTGTGAACTCTGTTAATATCCTTCTCCCATTTTTCTACTCTCTTACTGATTTTTTTTTTTTGGTAGGAACTCTTTACATAAGAGAGAGGTTAGCTTCATGTGTATGACTTGCAAATGTTTCCCTAATTCGTTATTTTTTATTTTGCTTCGGATAGTTTTTACCATGTAGTAATTAAAAAAAAAAAAAAAAAAGTAAGGGAGCGGATGTGCCTGCTTCCCACATGGGAGGTCCTGGCTTCGATCCTTGGTGCTTCCTAAAAACAAAAAATGAAACAACAAGCAAACAAATGAAAAAACCAACTCAGAGTTGAAAATGTGGCTTAGTGGTTGAGTGCCAGCTTCCCACATACGAGGGCCTAGGCCCAATTCCTGGCCCTGGTGCCTAAAAAAAAAAAATGTAATTGAATTTATCAGTCTTTTCTTTATGGCTTTTGGATTTTGTGTAAAGCTTTAACCACTACAACATGATATGAGAATTCTCTCCTGGCTTCTTGCTCTCTTTGAAAATCATCCTGGTATAAATTATGAGTCCAACTTGCTCTGTCTCCAGTGGGCTCTGCTGCCTCTTTAAATGGGCCACCAGCAGTACAGGAGTTAGGACTCAAATGCATCTCCTTCCGCCCTGCTCCTGGATAGCGGTTATTCCTGTTTATATCCCTCAGCAAGTCTGTGAAATGGCTCTCTTCTGCCACTCCCACCTCATTCATGCCTTGCCTTTGTCTGGGTGGAGAGGCTGAGGTTAAAGGGCAGGAGCTGCCCTAACTGGGGCTCTGGGCAAAGCATGAAGTCACTGGGCACCCCACTGTCCTGTTCTTCTGGGCAGTACTAGACTTCTCCTTTCTGTTCCTTCTTATCGGAGCAAAGGGAACAGCAATGTATTCAACATGGGCGTGAAAGTATTTCCATTCTAAGGGGGAGCTGAATGAGGGGAGTGTTTAAAGGAATGAATCACTAATGGTGGAATTTCAGGCAAGAGAGGGGGAAAAATACTAATATTCCTTCCAACAGGGGAGCCTAGTTGATTGGTTAGTCAGTTTATAAGCACTGTTACATGAATACCCAGTGTATGCAGAGCCCTGGCAGAACCCCTCTCTCCCAAGGGGTGCCGAGGACATGAGCAAACATTTCTTTCTTCTAGAAGTTTGTGGTCGGTGTGTGGCACACACAAGGTACTCAGTGCACATCTTTTGAAGAAATGAATGCATGAATCCTCAAGATGAATGAATGAATGGATGAACTCTTTCCAGGCAATCACTAACCATCATTCGAGCTGGCACAAGAGATGGCAGACCCGTTTATCCTCCTGGGCAGCTGGAGTCTAGGGGGTAAATAATGTATTTGCATTTTAAAGGAGAGTGAGCAGGGTAATGCTTAACCCAAAGGAATGAAGTGGAAGGGAGAATTTCAGGCTCCAAGGAATAACTCCCTATCCCACCCTTAGAATTTTAGTCCTGTGGGGTCAGGTGACAACACCCAGGCTGCCCCTTTCCAGTGTTGTCTTCAGTCCCTTATCCTTTTCATGTTATGATTCAGTCTCCAGCCCAGCCCAGAGCTGGGCCTCAGAGATCTGACCCAACTGCTCCTTTCCAGGAGGGGAAACTGAGGCCAAGATTGGTCAAGGGACTTGCCAGGGTCTCAGAGCAGGTTAAGGGCAGAGCTGGGACTGGAGCGCAGGTCTCTGGACCCCAAGACTGCTCAACAGCCTGTGGCTCTGGGTGGAGTCAGCCTGGAGGGAGAGTAGGGCCGCCTGGGGTCCCAACCAGTGGGGAGCTCTGGCTTTTGCCCCTGCTGGGGAGGCTTAGTAGCTGTCCCCAGGACCTGGGGAGCTGGCATGGAGGGTGCCGGTGGAGGTCTGCCTGCTCCACTTAGACCCCACCCTCGGGCTGTGATCCTATAGGGTTTCCTCAACTCTGGGGACCAAACCTTCTTTCTGGGCTCATAACCTGAGCAGACAGTTTGGGCATCAGCACCCCAGTTTACCGATGAGGACTCTGAGGCCCAGAGTATGTGGCCCGTGGGTGGTGGAGCTGGGATTTAAACCCAGGCCTCTTTACTCCTAGGCCAGGTGTACCTGGGTCCGAACCAGAGCTTCTGGGGAAAGTGTTGGAGGCTGGCAGGTATTTCCTGTTCTGAGGAAGATCCTGTCTTCATCTATTTTTAAAAAAATCAATTTTATTGATTACATGTTCATAAAGCCTACAATCCATCAGTGTACAGTCAGTGTATAATGCCATTATACAGTCAGTGGCATTTGGTATAATTACAGAGTTATGCATTCATCATTCATCTATTTTCATCTTCTGCTAATGGCCTCCCTCTCCCTCCTCACTAGAGCTGCCATGCTCGCTTCCCCCTCCTTTCTGCTTCAGGGTCTGGCTGGTTGGCTCATTCATTCACTCATTTATTCACTAAGCACTCTCCAGGTCCCAGCCATGGGACACAGACACACAGATCCTACCATAGTGGTTTGGGATGGTTGACACATGGGAGTACTGAGCCGGAGTTTGAAAGGCCCCCGTGCCCCCGTGTGCCAGGCCTGTGCTGGGCAGAGCAGCTGCTGGCATTGCCTTCACATAGCTTGGTGTCTCTTGAGGGAGATGGCATCAGCGGAGACTCCCTTGGCAAACGGCAGCTCCACCTGTGACCCAGCCCACTGAGGGAGCCGAGAGCCAGTGGCCGGGGAGGCGAGGCCGTGCTTGTGGGTTTCCGGCTGCGGCAGTTTCATTGCATATGCGGGGCCTCTCCTCTGCTCAGGCCTGCCTGCCCGCCTCTCAGACCCCAACGCCCCCACTTCCCCTTTCTGAGGCCACTGGGGCCCCAGGCCTGGTCGCCTATGAGGCCTTCCAGGGCTGAACCAGAGGAAGCGAAGCCAGACGGGTTCCTGCCAGCACTGTTTGTGTAAGGAAGTGGATCCCCCATCTGTCTTTTTCCCTGAGAAAGCCAGGGTGGTCTAGAACATACTCCCCCCAAGGTGTATGGTAGGGCTGAAGGTGCTCTCAGATCAGCTGTTCTGCTGGGGAAGGGCTTCCTGAGGACCCCTGAAGGCCCAGCCCTACAGTCCTGATATGGGGTCCCAGTCTCCTAACTCCAGTGACTTTTCTGGCTAGTGAACCTAGACTCCACCAGCTGGGAATCGGCAAGGAGACCGCAGTACTGCCTTGGTCACAGGGAAGGGAGTGGAGGGTGTATAGAGATAGCTCTGAGGGCTTCCTGGAAGAGAAGGCCCTCCCGGATCTCCCTGGCTGAGAGAAGGCTCCCTGGGGTGGCCTCCTGACCTTGTCTCCCAGCATCCCCTTTGTCCCTCACCCTCTTGACTGTTGCTCTGTCCTGGACCTTGTGGGGGTAAAAAGGAAGCAGAGGGTGTCCTGAGATGTTACTGGCTCTGTGGATATCAATGCCACGAGGATGTTGGGTAGATTCCGCATGGCCTGTGTTCAAATGCCAGCTCTCTCTCTTACTAGCTGTGTGACCTTGGGTAAGTGATCAAACCTCTCTGTGCTTCAGTTCCCACATCCATAAAATGGGAGCACTGGTCATACCCACCTACAAGGTGGATGTGCTGATTTAAAGGTCACGGCACCAGGCACCCAGTAAGCGCTCGATAGATTTTACTCAGAGAATCGACCATTCTTCTGTATTGTAGACTCTGGGTCTGCAGGAGGCTCAGAGCTGGCTGAGAGTGCTTGTGGGAAGTGAGGTTGACTCTGCTGGTATCCATTTCTGCCTAAGTATGCTTCTGGGCATCCTAGTTCCTTCCCCAAGGGAGGGTTCTCCAGACACCACTGGAGAGGATGCTGGGAGCTTCCCCAGCCTCCTGCAGCCCCAGGCCTTCTTCTTCCCAGCTGTCCCAGGTCCTCTGCTGTCTGACTGGGCCTGGGTGGTAGAGCCTGGGACACATACGGTTGACAGGTCTGAGCAGGTGAGTCTGTACCCTGGCCCAACCCTGCCAATGGAGGGGATCTTAGCCAGGACTGGCTGTATCTGCAGGGGCTCACTCTCACCTGTGACCCTCCCCACTGGCTCTGGACCCAGCAAGGGGCATGAGGAATTCCTGGACACACAAACTGGGGTGGAAGCCCTGACATGGAACTTGGGACTCTTGGTTGCAAGTGACAGAAATTCAGACTGGTTTAAACCTGAAAAGGGCATTGATTGTCCCATGTAATTAAAATCAGGGATGTTGTGCCAGCTTCAGGCAGGGTGAGATCCAGGGGCTTAGGGAGTGTTGTCAGGCCTCTGACTTGCTCTAGTTCTCTGTGTTGCCTTCATGCTCAGGTGGGCTTTCTCTTTGTCGTGGCATAGGTGGCTGTCAGCAGCATCAGGCCACTGGTGAGGACACCTTTCCCATGTGTCAGCAGAAGTCCCCAAATGGATTCTCACTGGGCTGCCAGTCAGTGGGCCTGTGAGAGACGATGCTGATTGTCCAGACCAGAGCATGTGGCCTGGGGGACTCAGAGTCGGGGAGGGACATTGCCTGGCAGAAGCAGGAAATACCCTCCCCCTCTGCTGGACCCTCACGGACCTCAGACTCCTCTGTCTGGGGCTGCTTGCTCTGCCCCCCACCAGGGTGGTTGTGAGGTATAAATGACTCTCCCAAGTCCATGTCCCTGCTATTGGTGGCTTTGGAGGTCCAAGGAGACCAGTGGGGGAGGACAGAGTGACTGGGAGGCAGGTCTTGGCTTGACCTAAGGTAAAACTTTTTCACAGCTAGAAGTGGTGAGCTCCCCATCACTGAGGTGTGCGAGCTGAGACTACAAAGCCATTTGTTGCAGATGTGACATACAGCTTCCTTCATCCAGTGGCTTCAGATGGGCCCTTCCAGTCACAAGTTGAATGAGGTCCCTGCGTGGGCAGTTGTCCACCTCCATTCCTGCCTGCTGTTGCCCAGGAAGTAGCCTCATTTGCTCCCCAAGAGGAGTGTTTCCACAGGCCTGTGGGAGCCTCCTGATGGTCCTCCCTGCCTGGCTTGGTCGGGCTCTGTGTGAGGGCAGGTCGGATGTCCGGGGATGAAAAGTGGCATGTGGGATGTGTGTGTCTGTGTGTGTGTGTGCATGCTTCTCCTGAGCTGCCTGGAGTGTGAGTCCTGGCCGCCTGCTGCTCTGGCCTGGATGGTGGAGCAGCTGCTGGGAGTTGCCCTGGCCCCTGGGTGTTTGGGGTCTCTCAGCCTGGCCGACCTGGTGTTCTGGGGCCCTGCACCAGGCTGGAGGGGCAGGCAGTGTTGTCGACTGTGTGCTCGTGGTATCTGGTTAGTTCTCCAGGAACTGCTGCTGGAAGGAACTCAGTGGAGAGGCGTCTGCCCCTCCAGCTACCCAGTAACAGATACACAGTATAAAATTTCCATTTTAACCACATCCAGGTGTACTATTCAGCAGTATTAACTATATTCTCAACTCTGTGCTGCCATCACTGACATCCATTATGCCTACTTTTTCATCACCTCAAACAGAAACTACTTGCCTATTAAGCTCTAATTTCCTCTTCCTGCTCCACCCTCTGCCCTGCCCCCTGGAGCCCTGGTAACCTATGAACCACCATCTGTCTGTCTGTAGTTTGCTTCTTCCAGGTATTTCATATAAGCGAGAATGTACTATATTTGTCTTTTTGTGTCTGGGTTATTTTTTCTCACCATGATGTCTTCAGGGTTCATCCATGTTGTGGTCTGCATCAGAACTTCATTCCTTTTTGTGGCCGAATAATATTCCACTGTATGTCTAGACCACATTTTGTTTATTCC
Source organism: Tolypeutes matacus (assembly GCA_026826555.1). Taxonomy (NCBI): domain Eukaryota; kingdom Metazoa; phylum Chordata; class Mammalia; order Cingulata; family Chlamyphoridae; genus Tolypeutes; species Tolypeutes matacus. The sequence goes on along the minus strand of JAKSZT010054260.1, from coordinate 975,099 downwards.
TTCATTTGTTGATGGACACTTGGGTTGCTTCCATCTCTGGCTATTGTGAATAATGCCACTGTGAACAGCAGTTACAAATATCAGTTTGAGTCTCTGCTTTTGATTCCTTTGTGTATATACCAAAAAGTGCGGTTGCCAGGTCATATGGTGATTCTATTTTTCATTTTCTGAGGCACTGCCAAACTGATTTTCACAGTGGTTGCACCATTTGCCGATGCCACCAGTAATGGATAAGTGTTCCTATTTCCTTTCATCCTCACCAGCACTTCATCACTTAATCTCTGGTGTGTTTTTTTTTTTTTTTTTTTTAAAGTAATAGTCATTCTGCTGGGTGTGAGGTTGGTAGTTCAATGTGGTTTTGAATTTTGAATTTTTAACTGATTTAAATCCAATTTAAAATAGTCATATTAAAATATGTGGCCTGTGGCTCCTGTATTGGACAGTGCAGTTCTAGAAGAGAACACGGGACTAGCGCCGTGCCGTCGGGGTGGGCAGGGTTTCTTTAAAACAGGCCATGAAAGGTAGGTTTGGGTTCAGCTTGATAAACTGGACCCAGTGGCTCTGAGGCCTGGGCTCTGCTCTCGCCTGAGCCCAGCCCTTCTCTGGCTTGGCCGGTCGAGGTCAGATCCTGGGTCTGCCTTGTGTTTCGGCAGAGCTGAGGACCCCACCAGTCTGACTGGTCCGACTGGGATGCGAAGGAAGCTGCCGGCGGCGCCGTGAGCCAGGGGGCCGAGCCTCGGCCCTGCTGTCAACCTCGGAGGAGCCCGAGGCCGGGGCCTGCAGGACAGCGTGTCTGCAGACAGATGCGCGTGGGGCCGTGGGGGCCCCTGAGTGGACTGGCGGACGGGCGGGCCACCGGCGGAGGATGCCAGCCAAAGGGCGCTACTTCCTCAACGAGGGCGAGGGCGGCCCAGACCAGGACGCTCTGTACGAGAAGTACCGCCTCACCAGCCAGCACGGGCCGCTGCTGCTCGCGCTCCTCTTGGTGGCCGTCGCCGCCTGCGTTGCCCTCATCGGCATGGCCTTTGCCTACTGGGTGAGTGGGGTTGGGGAGGGGGCTTATGTCCCAGCGCGGACTCTGGCACCTGTGAGACCCTGGGCCAGCCGTGACCCTCTCTGTCCAATGCCAGGGACTGTAACTAGGCTGCTGACAGTCACTGGGGTTTCATTTTAATTGTGAAGTCTGGGGTGGCTTAGATATTGCATTGATTTGGCCAAATAGGGATACCCTTGGTTTTCTCCACTGTGAAATCCGACTGCACGGGAGGCCGGGGTCAGGGAGGGCCCGCGCATGGCTGCCCCCTTCCAGCACCGTGGCAGACAGCGAGACCGCATTCTTTGACCCCAGAGCTCCTTCTCTCGGAGCCTGGCCTGGGCTCTGGAATTCTTGACACAGCGACGGCCTCGCCCTGCTACAGCCACTAACTCCACGTGACGCTCGAGCCCTGAAATGTGGCTAGCGTGACTGAGGAAATGACTTTTTAATTTTACTTTTATGTGATTTTAAATAGCCACTTCTGGCCTGTGCCTACTGTACTGTACCACAGAGTTCTAGGAAAAAACCCGGATACTACAGGGTGCTAACGTGTGTGTATGTGTGTAAAGTATCCAGCGCCCCGTGCGTGCTCTATCAGGGCTGCCTGTGATCTGTGGATAGGGACCCCAGGGCCTTTGTTTTGTCATTCAGCAAAGAGTTATTGAGCTCCTACTGTGTACCCGGCCCCGGGGTCAGGGTCTGCCTATTGTGGAGCTTTGGATCTACCTGGAGAAGCAGACATGTCAGCAAGCAGGACCTACTGGCCGTTGTCCCTGTGGTGCAATCTTCTTTCCTTCCCCCAGCTTCCGTGTTTCTGCACCTTTGCTCGTGCATCTCCCTGTCTGGGATGCCTTTTCTCATCCCTCTCTCATAAGCCTCTGTTCATTCTTTAAGAGTCAGTGTCTCCTCCAGGAAGCTTTCCAAGGCTTCTCTGCCCAGGGGTAAGCCTGTGGCTCATGTAGTCTGGCCATACCTGTCACCTGCAGGTGTGCACAGAGCACCATGGAACCTGGAGTGGTGGGGGGTTGTCTGCCGCTGCCTGAGGGGGAGGGCTGGGTGGTGCAGGGTGCTTTGGTTTCCTAAGGAGACCGAGCAAAGCTGCCCCAGAAGAGGCAACAGCACAAGCAAACACCTGGAGGAGAGAAGGAAGCTGGTGCTTTGAAGGGCTTAGACTTTGCCCTGTGCAGGTGGCCGGAAGGGATGTGGGCCAGAGCTAACCTGGGTGGGCTCCCTGGAGGAGGAGGCACCCTGCCGGGGAGAGCTGTGGCATCGCCGTGTCTGTCTCCCCCTCCCAGGACCCCTCCGGACGCCGGGCTGTGCTGGTGACGGCCTTCCTGACTCTTGCGGTGTTTGTTGCCCTGTACGTGCTGGTGTACGCCGAGTGCCTCACGCGGCGGTGGCTGCGTGCCTGGGCGCTGCTCATCTGGGCCTGCCTCGTGGCGCTGGCCTACGTGCTGGTGTTCGACTCCTGGACGAAGAAGGCCTGTGCGTGGGAGCAGGTAACGGGTGGGGTCCCTGGTGGCCCTGTCCCTCTGCCTGTGCTCTGGCGCAGCCCCCCACCTTCTCTGGGGAGCCGATCCCCTCTGGCGTGGAGCCAGGGCCCTTCTGCACCCCATGCCGCAGTTATGTTGGCTGGGCCCGGGGTGACTTCATCCTCTCAGTTACTTGCCCCGCTGGGGGCAAAGTGGAAGCACGTCCACGTGGATGTCTGTGGTGTTTTGGGATGGAAGTGACAGAACCCCAGCTCAGAAGCAAAAAGGCCTGAATTGGCTCAAATGCCAGGAAAGGCTGAGGGCAGAGTCCTGGGGCTCCAGCAGCAAGCTCAGAACCGGCTTCCTCTCGCCCCGTCTCCCAGCTCTGCTTTCCTCTGGGTTGCTTCATTCTAGGCCGGCTGTCCCAGGTGGGGGCAGAGATGGGCGCCGGCAGCTCCAGGCTGCCCCCATGCCACCTTGACCACCCCCTCCCCGCCCCTGAAAGCAGGAGCCCCCTGTCAGCCAGCACCAGGCCCTGGCTTGAGTCCATGGGCCTGGCCTGGCCCAGTCTTCCTCACTAAGGGGCGGCGTCCCCTGACTGGTGGGCCTGGCAACACGACTGCTCTTTTGTGGGGTGGGTTTGGGCTCATTTTAAACCTCACAGGCTGGAAGTCCATGTTCCTAGAAGGGGCAGAGGCAGGGCAGGCGGATAGTGGCTGGAAGGCAGGTGGAGGCGGCCAGCGAGCCAGTCCTGCCCAGGGAGAGCTGTGTGGTGGTGGGCACCAGACGGGGGCTTCTGGGCAGGCTCAGCCTGCGCCACAGACACCAAATCAGCACGCGGGAAACGGAACAGTGCTCGCCTGGCCAGACCGCTGCCCCGTTCTGGCTCCACCGCGTCCCTCTCCGTCGCTGGCCGCGCCACGCTGGGGAGGGGCGGGGCCAACCTGAAGGTGGGGGTCACTGGCTGGACCCGGTGGACTGTCAGAGGGCTCAGGATGTGGGTTTCTGGACCCCACATCAGTGCCCAGCTTTCCTGGGGGCTGTGTCCTGCCCTGGCCCTGACGAGGCCCACCCCCAGGTGCCCTTCTTCCTGTACATCGTCTTCGTGGTGTACACGCTGCTGCCCTTCAGCATGCGGGGGGCCATCGCCGTGGGCGTCGTCTCTACTGCCTCCCACCTCCTGGTGCTCGGCGTTCTGATGGCTTTCAGGGCGCCCAGCGTCCCGGTGGTGCCACAGGTAAGGGTGGGCTGCAACCTTGGGGCAGGAGGTATGGGGGGGGCCCACAGGGCAGCCCAGGCTCCGGGGGGCCTTGGAGCAGCGTTTGGAGACGTTTGGCCTGGGACCCTCGGAAAGCCCCGGGGCAGGGGTCCTCCCTGCGAGCCCGTTCTTTGCTGGCCCTTGAGGCTGGGCCTTGCCTCTCCGGTCCAGTGCCCGGGTGTGGGGTGAGGTTCCCGAGGTCTCTCCTGATCCCCTACCCTGACAAGACTAGGGGTGCCTCTGTGCAGAGCATCTTGTGTGTGTGCATTGAGGAGAACCTTTTACCAATAATTAATGGTGACTTAGAGATGTGCTTTTCCGCGACTGGCCTGGGTGCCAGCTCCGGGGGTGGCCAGAGTGCCGGGCATGGCTGGGCACTGTGCCCTCTGCATGTGCCCTGGCGCTGCCCCTGGGCTCTAGGCACTGTGAGGTGGTGCCGCCCCTGGGAGGCCGGCTTCTCTGGTCTCTGGTGCCCCGGCCTGCCCGGGCCAGAAAGGCAGATGGGGGGAAGGGGCCTGAGACCTGCTCCCTCGTTGGACCTGTTTCCCCTCCTGCCCCAGGAAGGCATGTGAACCTGAGAGGGTGGGGGTTAGGGAAGGGGAGGAGTGACCAGGACCAGGAAGCCCACTGTGAGGACTGGCGCCCCGGGGCCTGGGCAGGGCTGGGTGCCGAGTCCTGTGCCATCCCCAGCTGCTGGCCTACGCCGCCATCCTCCTGTGCGGGAACCTCACGGGCGCCTTCCACAAGCACCAGATGCAGGACGCCTCCCGCGACCTCTTCACCTACACTGTGAAGTGCATTCAGATCCGGCGCAAGCTGCGCATTGAGAAGCGCCAGCAGGTGGGGACCCCGCCTCTCCTGGAGCCACAGCCTGGCCCCCACCCAGTCCTCCCCAGCAGGTCTCCCGGGCCCCATGCCCTCTTCCCCGCTCAGCCCCCACAATCCTCAGGACAGCCCCCACAGCCCCCACCCCCCTTACAACCCTCAGGTCGCCATGTCCCCTACATCCCCCAGGCCCTCCAGGCCCCCCACAGCTCCCTGGACCCCTTTGTCCCCTTGTCTCCCACATCCCCCACACTCTTCACGCCCCCACACCATCCTCCTTCCCTCTCTATTGGACTGTCAGATCCTCACAGAGCAGCCATGGGTGTGGGGTGTGAGCAGACACCCAGGCAGGTCCCACCGAGGGGCTGCTGGGGACCTTGGAGGGCCCGGGCCTGGCTGGTTGTCGGGAGCCTCGGGTTGGTGACAGGATGTAGGCCAACAGAGGTGGGGGGCCGTGTGGGCAGGGAGGATGGAGGCCAGGGTGGCCCGGCCTGAGGCCTGATGCCACCTGCCTGTCCCCCACCGGTCCTCCTGCTGGTCTGCCCACTTGCGACCAGGAGAATCTGCTGCTGTCGGTGCTGCCGGCCCACATCTCCATGGGCATGAAGCTGGCCATCATCGAGCGGCTCAAGGAGCGGGGGGACCACCGCTACATGCCGGACAACAACTTCCACAGTCTCTACGTCAAGCGGCACCAGAATGTCAGGTGAGTGCTGGGGCAGTGTGTGTGCAGGGCCCATGACCCCCAGCCCCAGGGCAGGTGGCTTCCCTGCCCTCCTGTGGGAGGCTCAGACCCCAGCCCACACAGGGGCTGGGGAGGGGAGCAGAGATCCAGCTCACCACGGCCTTCCCTGGCCCCTCCCTGGGCCTCAGTCTACCGTTTGTGTTCCGAGGGGGTAGGAGTTGATCAGGGTTCTTAGATCTGGGTCCTCAGGTTGGTGTTGGGGGAGATCCGGGAGCCCCCTGAAGTTGCCAAACTCTGTGTGAGCAAACAGCTGTTGGGAAGAAATGGGGTTCTAGCTTTCAAGATGTTTCTTAAAGGGACATACGCCCCCAACCTCCCCCCAAAAAGGAGGTGGCGCTCCCCCTGGGCTGGTGAGTGACTGCCGAGTGCCTCCACACCTCTCACCTATGTGGGGTGATTGGAAAGGGCTGCAGCATCTTACTGTGGATCTAGAGGTGGGTCCTGCAAGCTCCCGCCCAGCGCTCTGCCCAAAGGGTGGGCATTTCGTCTGGGCTCATGCCGCCTGCCTCCGTCCAGGAGCTCGCAGGCTTGGGAGCTGGGAGAGCTGTTGCATGTGACAGCTCGGGCCCAGCAAGTCTCCCCCTCCCTGGGGTCTCGGGTGGCTCATCTGTAGAGTGGCAGTCCACGAGTGGCAGGTGAGGACTAGATCGCGTCGTGCTGAGCGAGGGGCGTGGCTTTGCCTCTTACCCAGGTGAGGGCAGGGGCTCATTCTGAAGTCTGTACTTAAGGTAGAAGTCCAGGTATAGGAAAGCAGAATTCCTGTTGCCAGACCCCTGCCTGTGAGCGTGCTGGGCAGCCCTCAGCAGCAGCTGGGGGCCTGGAGGGGCCCTGCCTTCTCTGGGGTTGGCTCCAGTTTGCTTTAATCTTACTCTGGCACTTCAGTTCATCTCTGTGGCCAGAAGCTTCTATCCCTTCCCTTTGGATGCTGACGAGGAGCAAGCTTGGGGCCTAGGTGGGTGGGGCCCTGGACTCGGGGTAGGTGGGGGCTCAGGGGCTGCACACAGCCCCCCACGCCCCTGCTACCCCATCCTTCTGGCTCTGACCTTCCCGCTCCCCCCGCGCACCCCCACCCCTCCGCCAGCATCCTCTATGCAGACATCGTGGGCTTCACGCGGCTGGCCAGTGACTGCTCCCCCAAGGAGCTGGTGGTGGTGCTCAACGAGCTCTTTGGCAAGTTTGACCAGATCGCCAAGGTGAGCCCCTGGTTGTCCTGCTGCGCCTCACGGTTGCCACGTGGCCGGAGAGGCCATGCCTCTTCCCTTTGTTGACTTGCAAGTCAGGAAACCGATCCCCCCACCCCATGTGTCCCTAGGGTTATTGTGTGCCCAGTGCTGTGCTGGGATTGGCACAGGGAGGCCTGTGCTGAATTTTAGCATTCAGTCGGAAAATGCTTCTGAGCGCCTTTATGTCCAGGTGGAGGTTGCATGGTGGCCAAGGCAGGCAAAGTCCTGCCCCCCCAGAGCAGGAGGCCTTGGAGAGAGACTGATGGCATGCCCGGGAGACGCCCAGGGGCTGCGGGAGCTCCAAGGGTGCTCAGGAAGGCTGCCTGGAGGAGGAGATGGCTCTGTCCTCACTTGGCCAGGGCAGCTCTGCCCCTGGAGCTTGTGGGAACTGCCTTTCCCAGAACCCCCAAATCAGGATCGGCCTTTCAACAAGAACCCAGGTGAATTGTAGGCACAGTAAAGGTTGAGAAACCTAAAAATCCCCTGAAGGATGAAGAGGAAAAGGAATAGTATCTGGGAGGGGAACAGCATGTGCAGAAGTCCAGAGTAGAGAGAAGGCTTGGTGTGTCTATGGAGCACAGGGCGAGTGGGATAGAGTGAGGGGGTTAAGGTCCTGAGGGCCATATGTGCAAGGACTTGAGGACTTATGCAAGGGGTGGGGTCTTGACCTGAGAGCACTGGGGAGCACGGGGGGGCGGTAAGCAGGGGAGGGACTTTAGGCAAGGAGGGGCTCCAGAGTGCATCTGAGTGGGGAGGGATCTAGTGACCAGACAGAGCTTGCTTGGGGTCTCACTCACTGCCTGTTTTGTCCTCATGGGTATCACCCAGCCAGGATGCGTGTGTGTTGAGTGTGTTTGTGTGTTCGGGGTGTATCAGTCAGCCAAAGGGGTGCTGAAGCAAAGTGCCAGAAACCTGTTGGCTTTTATAAAGGGTATTTATTTGGGGTAAAAGCGTACAGTTACAAGGCCCTAAAGAGTCCAACTCAAGGCTGCTTTCTCACCAAAGCCAGTTGTCATGTGTTGAAGCAAGATGGCGGGCGGTATCTGCCTGGACTCTCCTTCCTTCTTCCTCTTCAGGCTCCGTGGGCCCAGCTTCTTCTGATCTCAGCTGTGGGCTGGCATAGGGCTGGTGTCTCAGGGCTGTTTATATCAGCCTGGCATAGGACTCATTTCTTCCAGGCTTTCCCAACACTCAGCTGCAAACTATCAGGTGAATGGCTCAGCTCTCCCTGGGTTCGGGCTTTAGGTGTTTGAGCCTTCTCTCTGGTATCTATGGAGCTCTCTGTCTTCCCCTGTCTTCTGCTAGTGTGTCTGTATATCAGCCCACCAAGGGGGTGGGGACTCAACCCTGAGTCACTCCCTACTGACATGGTCAAATCAAAAGCCCTAGATTGATTTAATCAAGTAAACTTAAAACCTTTGAATTTAATACAATCAAAGGGTATCATACCCTGAGGAACAGACCAGTTTACAAACACAATCTCTCTTTTTTGGGATTCATAAGTAATCTCAAACTGCCACAGGGGGGAACTAAGTCAGTCATTCATTCACCAAATGCATCCTGCGCTAGTGTGGGGCCTTGGGCCGGCCCTCAAGAGGATGTTGCCATGTGCTCTGAAGGAGGGTCAGGGGGCCAGGGGAGCCTGGGGAGCACCTGGGCCCATCCGAGGTGGTCAGGCCAGGCTTCCTGGAAGAGGTGGCAGCCAAGTAGAGACAGAAGCATAGGATCTAAGGCAGTGGCTCTCTATGTGGGTGGCACTGTTGAATCACATGGGAAGCTTAAAGTACCAACAGGGCTTTTAAGAACCCCCCTGGTCTAGACCCTGGTAGGAGGCAAGTTCTGGCCCCACTAGGGAAACCTTTTCTTGTTCAGAGCTGCTTAGTCCTAGGAGGGATGCCCTCACTGGGGTGAGCTCCCCGTCGTAGGGGTTAACCAACTGTGGCAGGACACCTCTGGTCAGAAGTGGGGGGTGGAAAGATGCCCTGCCTTGGGCACGGGGTACTGAGTGACTCAGAGATCTGGCTGGAGCCTTCTTCCGACCCAGCAGTGGGTGGGCCCCAGAGGTTGTTGGGGCAGGGGTCTAGGCCTCAGGCACAGCTGACGCTTTCCTTGCCATGAAGCTCAAGGCCCTGCCTCCCCTCTTGCACACAGCTTCCCCTCCCGGGCAGGCCAGGAAAGCAGCCCCGTCCTACAGGTCTCTGTCCCAGCTTCTTCTACCAGCAACCAGATTCCAGATTGGCCACTTCCCCCTGAGAGCCAGGGCCTGCTCTCCCAGAGGCACCTGCATTGTGCCTGCGTTCAGGAACCCCATTGTAACTCGCCCAGGTTGTGGCACAGAGACAAAGCACATCTGTCTGCTGTGGGGAGGAGCCGCCTGGGCAATGGGGCCTCCCGCCAGCCTCGTAATTCCCTTGATGGAGAGACAGGGCTGGGCCCACAGGGCAGACCTGGGAGATTAGGGCAGCTGGGTCCCTGGGCCTGGGTCTGGGCCCTCTCCAGGCTTCCTGCTGCTTTCTAGGAAAGCCACTGTCCTCAATCCCTCCGGCCACTCAGAACTCGGCTTGTGTCAGGCTGCCCAGGAGGAAATACCTGGCACCCACTTAGATGGGGTAATTGGAAGAGGGTTTAGCAAAAGGACTCTTCATAAAGGTGTGGGCAGATTCAGGGAGCCTCGCGGGAGAGAGGGCATCACGCCCTGGGCAGCGTGGCTGGGCTGGGTCCCCAGGCCTGCCGGTAAGAGGGGTGTCTTCATCCCGGCCCCTCTGCCTCCCACCAGGGGCCAAGGCTGGCTGTCAGTGTGCCCACAAGGGTCAGCGGAGTGGGGGTGGAGAGTGGGGCAAGAGGGCAGCGGCAGAAGTCCGGTTCCTTCTTCAGATTCCCTCAAACCCCACCCTGAGCCTTGGTGCGTGGCCACCTCTGTGGGGCCTTATGGAGGGTCTCCGTGGTCGCACCCAGCCTCTGATGGAAACTGACAGCCCTTCTGGGCCTCCCCTTCCCCGCCGGGGGCATTTCCCCAGGTGGCCCCGGCCTGACTTGCTCTGAGTCCTCTCTCCTCAACCCTGTTTTTCCTCTTCCCCCCATGCCCCCACCCAGCCGCATAGCCCTCCCTTGGGTTACCTTGCCACCTGCTTACGGCACCCACTACCTCCCTGCCCTCATCTCTCCCTACTTGCTCCACTTCAGCCACACCAGCCAGCTTGCTGTTTCTCACTCTGCAGCCTCAGGGCCTTTGCATGTGCTATTCTGCCCACCATGCTCTTCCTCTAGATACTGGCCTGGCTTACTCCTCAGGTTTTTTTGGATCTTGGCTCAAATGCACCCCTTCTCCAAGAGGCCTTCTCTGGAGAGTTCTCCCCTCCTGTGTCTCATTTTCCTCTTTAGCACTTATCACCTTTAGGCATAATGTAGATTTTATTTATCTTGCATGGTGTCCAACTTTCCCACCAGCACTTGAGCTCCACAGTTGCAGGGATTTTGTTTGCTGCTGTGCCCCAGCATCAGGCCCAGTACTGGGCACTCTGTAGGTGCTCAAACATTGCACGGATGAATGAAACAGAGGCAGCCCTTCCTCGGAGGCACACGGGTGGCTGCCCTCAGCAAAACCACTTTTCAGCCCTGCTGCTTGTTTGGGGATTCCTCCTGGACAGCTCCCAGTGGCTGGGCCAGGAGAGAGCCTGGCTCACAGGGTAGGGGGTGGGTCCGGGCCAGTGTGCGTGACCCCTGGCCCCCAGGCCCCACTGACGGGACCTCCCCTGCCCCACAGGCCAACGAGTGCATGCGGATCAAGATCCTGGGCGACTGCTACTACTGTGTGTCGGGCCTGCCCGTGTCGCTGCCCACCCACGCCCGGAACTGCGTGAAGATGGGGCTGGACATATGTGAGGCCATTAAGTAGGTGCCACGGGCGGGCCCAGGCTGGGGAACCTGTCCCCGCGATGAACCCCTCCTGCCTCCTGGGGCATGGGAAGCAGGCAGGCATCACCCCCATCTTACAGATGGGGAAATGGAGGCTCAGAGGGTTTGCACAGCTTGCCCGGATCACTCAGCCAGCCCGGAGGTCCAAACCCTCTGTGCCTCCCCGCTGGGCCCGCTGTGACCGGGCTCCAAGTGCCAGCAAAGAGTCTCAGAATCTCCTCAGGGCAGCCTAAGGAAGGGGCTGAGGGGCCCAGTCTCGGTGTCAGCAGAGGGTATGGGGGCAGGCAGCAGGGATCCCTTAGACTCAGCGTGCGACTGCAAGGCTCCGTCTGCTTCTTGCTCCCCCCCCCCGCCCCCCCCAAAGACCCCGGAATCGGGATTGGCCCTCAGTGTCTCCCGGGGTCCCACCAACATCCTGCTCCCCAGTGAGGTCCTCTGTTGTGACACCAGTGATATAGGGACAGGAGAGCATGGCCAAACCGACCAGTGTTTGGGGCAGGGCCAGGCAGCCGGAAAGCTCTCCAAGCCCAGCACCGTGTCCAGTTCAGCAACCTGAAATCTTGCCAGAAGTGCTGGTGCTGTGGGGGGATAATGCTGGCCCCAGAGTTGGGGCTTCTGGTCTTAGCCAGCTTTGCATCACCAGCTCTGTGACCCCGGGCAGGTCCCTGCCCCTCTCTGGGTCTCGGTTTCCTTCCCCTAGGACACGGAGGTTGTAGCAGACCCCTCGAGCCCCCTCTGGCTTTGATCCTGGCAGCTCGTGCTTGGGGAGGTGCCTCGGCCTTGCTGTAGCTCAGGCACGGGGGTCCTTGTCCTGAGTGGCGTGGTGGCTACCAGGCCTGTTTCCCAGCACTGGAGCGCAGAAGGCCCCCATATCTTGTCTTTGCTGGGGGCAGGGCCTGGGTCCCTCTTTACACCAGCTAGAGCTGCCGGCAGCGAAGACGCCCCGTGAGGGGCTTTTAGCCCAGCAGCCTGAGCTTTAGTGCCCAGGGGCAGGTGGAAACCCCCCCTGGTAGCTGGCCTCTGGGCTCAGGGGCGGCTGCACCTGCCTGCACTCTCACTCCCTGGTCCAGGGAGCCGCACCCCTCCAGGAGGTCACTGTGTCAGCGTGAGAACCTTCTCCTGCGAGCTGGGCCTGCCCTGTTCCCACGCTACTCTCTGCCTTGCTCTGCCCCCGCCCCATGCCGCGCCCCACACCCGGAGCTGCCAGCCCATCCCAGGGTTTGCAGCAGCCCGGCAGGGGCGGTGGGGTGGGATGACTGGGCCCCTCTGCCCCAGGCAGGTGCGGGAGGCCACGGGCGTAGACATCAGCATGCGCGTGGGCATCCACTCGGGGAACGTGCTGTGCGGGGTCATCGGCCTGCGCAAGTGGCAGTATGACGTGTGGTCCCATGACGTGTCCCTGGCCAACAGGATGGAGGCGGCTGGAGTCCCGGGGTGAGGCCTGGTGACACAGCGCAGGGTGCAGGGGAAGGGGCTGGTGCCCGGTGCGGGGTGGGGGTGGAGCGGACCTGGGCGCCCCTGCTCGGCCCTGCCTGTTGTGCCTTCCCGGGCAGGGGCCAGCCCTCTCTGGGCCTTATCACCCTGTCTAACTCGCTCTCCCCAGCCGGGTGCACATTACCGAGGCGACGCTGAACCACCTAGACAAGGCATACGACGTGGAAGAGGGGCACGGGCAGCAGCGGGACCCCTACCTGAAGGAGATGAACATCCGCACCTACCTGGTCATCGACCCCCGGGTATGAGGGCTTGGGGGCTGCCAGCGGGGGCGGGCCAGACCCGGACCTGGGCTGCCCTGGGTGGGGGGATCCCAGCCTCTGGGGCTTTGAAGACCCCATGAAGGGAGAGTGTTTTGCCTTCAAGGCTGTGGAGGTGGCGGGGGGAGGCCTGCAGGGTAGGAGTGAGCACCCCGTTGCTGGTAACAGCTTCTCTGGGCCTCAGTTTCCTTCTCTGTGAAATGGGTATGACAAGTGTGCCGAGCTCATGAGGGGAGGGTGACAGCTCGACGGCGTGAAGCTCTTACTGAGCTGGATGTGTACAGCACTCTAAATAGTTGTCACCACTCATTTATTTCCCATGATGTGCTACCACTCCCCCAGACTTGCAAAAGACACATTTTCAAGCCACACCTTGGGTAAGAATCAGGAAAGCAGGGAACAGCCAGGGAACCTGGGCCCTAACCCGCTGCGCTGTCCGCTGGGCCGGCCGCTGCCTTCCCCTCTCCTCCTGGACCCCATGGGGTGCCATTCCCAGGTGGCAGGCCAGGTGGGGTCAGCCTGCCCCTGGCCTGTCCCCCACCCACCCCGCACCAGCACAGCCTTTCTTTTCCACCCACGGGAGGCGAGCGCATCTGGCGGCCTCCGGCTGAATCATCCTTGGGGCTCGCTCAAGAATGTCCGCTCTGGCGGGTGCTTTCCAGCTTCCTCTCACTCTGGCCTCAGCTGTGCCTTGAGCTGGCCGAGGGTCCTCGCCAAGCCTCTACTCACCCTTCCCGACATCCCTGTACCCCCTGCGGGCCTCATCCACTGGTGTTCCCCAAGATGCCCCCGTGGTGCCCCATCCGATGCTGAGTCAGCTTTGGGGTACCTTGGTCCTACTCAAACTTTAGAATAAAACCCAAACTCCTTCCCCTGGACTCCCCCCTGTCCTGAGCCCCGCCCATCATGCCACCCCAAGCAGCAGTCTGTCTCCCCACCCTGCCCCTGCCAGGCTCTTCCCCTCCTCAGGGCCTTTCTGACCACCAAGACCCTGTGCCCAGAACCTGCTCCCTTGGTCCCTAGTGCTCTTGTTTATTCTTTTTACTTACTCGCCATCCATGTAGGCCCCGTGTGGGCAGGACTGGGAGCCCCTCCTCTTCCCAGGCTGCAGTCCCCTTGCCGAGAGTAGAGCCTGGAGTGGAGCTGGTGCTCAGGCACATCTTGAATGAATGGAGCAGAGCCCCTAAGCCAAAGTCAGCAGGAGGCTTCGCCCTAAGCTTGCCTTCCCTCCCCCACCCCACAGGGCTACCAGATTTAGCAAATAAAAATATGGAAGCGCAGTTAAATTTGAACTTCAGATAGACAATGAGTACTTTTTTAGTAAAGCAAAGTATGTCCCATGCAGTATTTCATTGGGCAGCCTATATTTTTTCTGGCCACCCTATCCCCTCTTTTTTTTTTTTTTTTTTTTTTTTTAATGTACCAGGGTGGGGATTTGAACCCAGGACCTGGTATGTGGGAAGCCCGTCCTCAACCCCTGAGCTACATGGGCTTCCCCGAGTTGGGTTTTTCATTTGTTGTCTGTTTTTAGGAGGTACCTGGGATCGAACCCAGGACCTCTTTTGTGGGAAGCTGGCGCTCAACCACTTGAGCTACATCCACTCCCCAGTTGAGCAAACGACTAATTCCTGTAGTGGGAAATTCAAAAGGGAGGAAGGGCAGGTTGTAGAAAGTTTCCCTCCCACCCTTGGGCCCCAGCCAGCCATATCCCTCCATAAAGGGAATCAGCGCTGTGGGTTTCTCCTCCCACAGAGGTTTTTACGCACAAACTCGCAGACTGGAAGGTCCTCGTTACCCCTCCTTGTTTAGCCCACCTCCACGCAGTCCAGCCTTGTGCTTCCTTTACCCACCAGCCTAGCCGGAGGGCCTCCCCTTTCCCGCACGAGAGCTTCCTCGTTTCTCCCCATGATTGCGCAGTGTCCATCGAAGGGTGTTCAGCTGTATCTCCCGTCCCTGCTGGGGACCGCTGCAGTGTCTGCCCGCTCTCTGTGTGGGCTGCGAGTCCTCCGTGTCTGCCCTGCGTGAGGGCACGCGGAGGAGGAGTCCGGGGTGGCCTGGCTGCTTGGGCCCTGGCGGCGTGGATGGGGGCGGTGGCCACGGCCCTGTGGAATGGATTGCGGCGCACACCCACCTGCCCCTTGGAGCGCAGTACTCAGCGCCCCGCGGCTCTCAGCGCCCGTCACTCACTCCGGCTTCCGTGCCGCGAGTGGTGCCGGTGGCCTTGGACGGCTGGGCACCGACCGAGGCAGAGCTGCCAGCAGTGGAGGGGAGACAAACATATCTGGTTGCTCACCGCAGGGCATGGCGCCGTCTCAGGACTCCGTGACACTCCTAATGGCCAAATTCCACACCGTTCCCGCTGGCTAGGGAGACAGACGTGGCTATGGGTTGGAAAGTGTTTCTATCCCAAAAGTATCAAGCAGACACCTTGGGATGTGACGTTTCCAGGAAAGTCAGCGCTTGTGGCTTAGCGAGTATTTGTGGCTGTAGGCTCTTGTCTGTGGGGACGAGGAGATGAGGGGAGTCAGGGCATATCTAGGGGAGGAGGGGGTCTCTGCAGAACTCAAGATGGCCTTGGGCATCCCCCCACCCCAGACATGCATTTCTTATGGGGGATCTTGGCCCTGAGATGCTAGTGGCGAGGGCAGGGCCCTCAGGTCAACCCCAGGGATGGCTGTCGGGGCCCGTCACATAGCGCCTGGCTGAGCCACGGTATCTGTGGTACAGTGCCAGGCCACGGCAGGCCCGTGGCTGGAGGCCAGTGGGTACTAGTGGATCCAGGCTGAGGTTTAGAGGGGAGAGGGGCCGCGTGCAGTGTGTGGAACCTCCTGGGGCAGGCGCCGGCTCCTGGAGCCCCTTTGCTGTACAGGCCCAGAATGCACTGGGTCTCAGCGAGCCCCTCAGGGCGGTCCCCACTCACCAAGAATGTTGCCATTTTCCCTCTCTCCGATCGGCCAGCACTGTGGCCTGTGTGGTTGGTGAGGGCAGGACGGGGTGGCAGGCGGGGGTAGGGGTGGGCCAGGCCCATGTCTGTGTCTGCCCGCAGAGCCAGCAGCCGCCCCTCCCTGGCCAGCACCTCCCCAGGCCCAAGGGGGACGCGGCACTGAAGACGCGGGCGTCGGTGCGTATGACCCGCTACCTCGAGTCCTGGGGTGCGGCGCGGCCCTTCGCGCACCTCAACCACCGTGAGAGCGTGAGCAGCAGCGAGATCCCTGTCCCCAGCGGGCGGAAGCCCAAGGTAACCCCCCAGCCCTGAGAGCTGGGGAGCAAGGGCCCCTGGGGGGACAGGGCAGCCTAACCCTGAGCCTCTCCCTCTGCTTGTGGCCTGGTTGCCCTCTCTGCCCGCCCCTCCTGGGCGTGGGCCCTGGAGCTTTTGGCAGATGTTGCAGGGTGGTGGGGTGTGCCCTCGTCCTCCCTAGGCACTTCAGAGTTCATTCAGGGCACCCACAGCTTAGACGGTTCCCGGCGCTCTGCCTGTGGATCCGAGTGTGGAGATGTAAACCTGGTCGCGGTCTAACTGCCGGACCTGGGGAGTGACCTCTCGTTCCCTTTCTCCTCCCTGCCCTTCCCTTTCAGGCCATCCCCCTGCGGCGCCACCGGACCCCTGACAGGTACGTGTGCTGCCCCTTCTCCCTCCCAAGCTGGGCTCTGCCTTCCTGGCTAAATCCTGCCCTGGTTACCTCCTCCACTCAGCCTTACCCAACCGGGAGGGCAGCTCCGCGAGGACCTCTAGCCCGGGACCTCTGTGGAATCTGCCGAGGCTTGGGCCAAAGTGTTTCCAGGACCCAGAACTTCTTGGCCTGAGGCTCTTTCAGATAGAATTGAGCAACAATGGAGCACCTAGTGTGTACTCACCCTGTGGCAGGGGCCCTGGGGTGCGTGTAGGGGAAGGAGTTGGTACGAGCTCTGGTCTCAACGCTGACCCTGTGAGTGTGGCTGAAGAGGCCCTGGACTGGGGTCGGGGCTGCCCTCTGCTTCTGGCTGGGCCCCTGGCCAGCTGGGCGATGCCAGGCCTGTCACTTGTCCTCGCTGGGCCGTGGGCACCAGCCTACCCTCAGCCATCCTGCGTGAGGCTCCGTGGTCTCCGTGAGCACCTGGGGACCCCACATGGGCAAGGCGTCTCTTTCACACCCCTGCCTCTGAGCAGGTGCACATGGCGTCCCTGGGTGCTCAGTTGGGGTGTCTGATTCCAGAAGCGCATCTCCCAAGGGGCGGATGGAGGACGACTCCTATGATGATGAGACGCTGTCTGCCATTGAGGGGCTCAGCTCCACCCGGTGAGGCTCCGAGCCCTCCACCTGCTGCCCCGGCCTCTCGAGTGGTACCCCTCGTCTGCCGCGCCCTAACACTTGCTGGCCCAACTCCAGCCGCGGTGCCCTTCCCCTGGGGCCCTCTCCCCCTTCCCCTCTCCCTGACCCCACGTCTCACGCTGCCCACCCCCACCCCACAGACCCTGCTGCTCCAAGTCCAGTGACTTCCACACCTTTGGGTCCATCTTCCTGGAGAAGGACATCGAGCAAGAGGTGAGGGGGGCCCCTGGGCAGCCTCTGAGGCCTGGGGTGGGGTGGGGGGCCTGGGACATGGGGCAGCCAGTACTCCCAAAAGATCCGTTAATGGGGGGAGGGTTGTGGGGCTCCGTCCAGCCCCAGCTGGCGTTCTCTTTCCTGTGGCCTCACCACATGGACTCACCCGTGTGGTTTTTGAAGACTTTTGCTCCCATCTGATGGCAGAACCTCTGCTGATAAGGACCGGGGAATGCCTTGGGCTAACAACATTGGGCCTATAATTAAAAACAAAACAAAACACCACCCCACACTTGGTATCAGGTTTGAGGGATGAGATCCCCTCTCCGTCTGACAGCTGCAACAACATGGTTTTTGTACCAATAGTGACCATGCCTTTATTGAGTGCCTACTGGTTTCTGGCATGTCCTAGGACACACATTGTGTAATTCAGCCCCCCACAGCTCTTGGGCAGGGTGGGTGCTGTCACCCCATGTCACAGACGGGGAAATCTGGCTCTGAGGGTTTAGATAACCGGCCTTGCCCTTGGCCCTGGCTCGGGGTGGGGCTTGTTTGAGAGGGGCCTCTCTCCCTCCTCAGCCTGAGGGATGGCAGCCAGTGGCCGGTGTCCGGGAGGGGAGGGGAGGGCCTTCCCTTACTGGGGCTCTGGGAGTTAGGGGCTCCTTCCATGAGGAGCTTGGGGTCTGGAGGCAGGTGTGGGAGCTGCGGTCTCCATGGCACCTGCCTAGCGGGCCCTCTGTCAGCCCCTGCCCTCTGGGCCATGGTCTTCTCACCCACCAGGAGCACTGAGGGTGTGTGGCCAACCCCCCACCCACCCCCAGGCCTCAGGCCCAGCCTTCCTCCTTGGTTTGTGGGAGCACAGGCCTTCTCAGGGGCCCCAGGAGCCCAGACTTGTGCCTCCAAGTATAAAAAGAACCTGCACAATGGAAACGTGAATGAACGTTCTTCCCTGTAGCACTGTCACCCGGAACTCAGGGCGGGAAGTGATTTTTTTTATGGCAATTGTCTTGAGATGGGGCAGGCCTGGGAAGGGGCTGGAGCCAGGGGCCTGTGGATGGTGGCCTCGGCTGCCCACCGCCCCTCACGGTCTCTGTCGCCCCCAGTACCGCCTGGCCCCCATCCCCCGGGTACGCTACTACTTCGCCTGTGCCAGCCTTGTCTTCCTCTGCGTCCTGCTGATCCACGTCCTGCTGATGCCCAGGTCAGCCAGGGGTGGGGGGTAGACAGGCCTGGTGAGGGTCTGGACTGGGAGGGAAGGTGGCCTTGGCAGGGCCCAGCAGAAAGCTGTAAGGGGCTGCAGAGTCAGGCTGGGAAGGGTGGCTGCCAGAGTTCCGTAACTTTAGACCCTTGGAACCAAGAAAACTGGGCCAGGGGCTGCAGCCCCACACTGGGAGTAACCCATGTGTATTTTTCTTGTTGTTTTAATGGAATGAACTTGGCCTCCCCACTCCCCAATGCCTCTCACTTTCTTAAGTCACCTCTTATCTGCCGGGCCCCTGCAGGCATCTGAGTTTGCAGCCCCACCTTAGGTGCTTGGTGTTCTGGAAGGAAAGACTCCTGAAATCATAGTCCCCTTCATTCCCTCTTGTGTGTGGGGAAACTGAGGCTGAGAGGGGTAAATGACTAATCCAGGTGGCTCAGCAAGCGTATCGGGTGCCGCGGCGATTCACGCTCCTGGCTCAAGGGCCCTGTTGGTGGGGAGAGGGGCTGGGGGCGAGGCCAGTGGGGAGGGGAGCCGGGGGCAGCCACTTGGTGGTGTCAGGAAGGGCCGACCAGGACTGTGGTTTGGGATGTGCTTAATAAAGATGACGAGGGCACACTTACATGGCACTTACTCTGAGCCAGAAATGAGTTTAAGGCAGTGCTAATATTACTTGTTTCTTACATACTCATTTTGTCATGTTCCCCCAAAGGGGATGTGACACTGACTGTGACCTTTGTGTTTGGGGCGGCTCCTGTGTTATCAGTGGGGTTCTTGGACCATGGCTTTCAAAGGTCCCTCTTCTGTGTGCAGAGTGGTATTGGGAGAGGGGACAGGAGGTGACCACAAGTGGGAGAAACAGGGTGACTAGAGGACCCTGTCTTGGTCCTGGGCAGCCGATCCTCAGGACGTTGGCAATTTTCCTCCACTCCAGGAGAGCGCCTCTGGGCGTGGCCTTCGGGCCGGTGGCCTGCGTGCTGGCGCTGGTGCTGGGCCTGTGCTTTGCCGACGAGCTTCTGGTGAGTGGGCGGCCCCTGAGAGCGGATGGCTTTGGGGGGCAGGGCTGTGGTGTGTGAGCACATTCTGTCCCACTGTCCCCTCCCCTCTCTCGAGGACAATTTACACAATGCAGGCCTCTTCTGAGGGTCCTGCCTTCCCAGGCCTGCTAGGGGTCCCCAAGTGGCTGCATCTGCCCTTCTCCTGTTAGCACATCCCATGTCACCAGGGCATGGTAGGTGCTCAGTGACGCCAGGGCCTGAGCAGATGGCTGCACCTCCCAGGCCCCGGGGTCCTTGGGCAGGCTCCCTCCTGTCCCGTCTGCTGACCTGCGTGACTTGGGCCATTCCTCCACAGAGATGCTGCCCGGCCTGGGGGGCGCTGCGGGCTGTCTCTGAGAGGGTGGAGATGCAGCCCCTCCTGAGGGTGGCCCTGGCCGTGCTGACCACCAGCAGCCTGCTCACTGTGGCCATCGTCAGCCTGGTAGGTCCTGGAACCGGAAGGCAGCCCTGGGCAGGAGCTCTCTCCCTCATGTTCCTGCAAACTTCAAGATTTTAGAAGATTCTTTACAAGCTGCATCTCACTTGACCCTCTCTGGGACCCGGTGGTGGGCACCGTGAGAGTCCTGGTGTCAGGCTTAGCCATCCTCAGCCTCCGGCCTTCAGGGGAGGACTCTGGGCCCTGGGGGGGGCTTGCGCAGCAGCCCTGCAAGGACGTTAGGCCAGGAGCCGCTGCTCTGCCCTTGACAGCCATGCCTTCTTGGCTTCCAGGAGCTGTCCTGCCTCACCCTGTTTCCTCACTAGGAGGTGACCCACCTGGGGCCTGAGCTGGGGGCACGCTTCAGCCCCTGCTTCTCCAGCTCTGTGCTTTCCCCATCCTTCCTCCTGGCCCCCGGAGGCTCAGGGCCAGGGCCTCTCCCCCACCCCCACCTCCCAGACACCCTAGAGCATTGACCTTGGGAATGTGCCCCTGTGACTGCCTCTCCCAAGGTCACTGGGGGAGAAGGGGCTTGTTGGAGATTCCGAGCCCCTCTGAGGGGGTCTTCACACTATACCCTCTCCCCCTCCTCCCTGCCCTGGCCAGGACCAGGAGGTCGGGGCACAGCTGCCCCGGGCTCGTAGCTGAGCCTGGCAGTGAGGGCTGCGCCACCCCCACCGCACCCTTGGTGGGTGCACCCTAGCCTGGGCCCAGCCCGACTGGCCGCTCCAGACTGTCCCCTCTGCCTCGCCCGGGGTCAGTGTCCCCTGGCCCAGCCCTGACAGGGCCTTGTCTCCTCTCCAGCCACTGATGCCTTTGGCGCTGCCTGGTGGGAA
Organism: Tolypeutes matacus; assembly: GCA_026826555.1. NCBI lineage: Eukaryota > Metazoa > Chordata > Mammalia > Cingulata > Chlamyphoridae > Tolypeutes > Tolypeutes matacus. The sequence continues at coordinate 954,838 of JAKSZT010054260.1, read as the reverse complement.
TGAGACGAGCCTCGGGAGCCCTGGGGAGAGGACCCTGTGTGAGCTACTCTCGGTGAGTGCAGCCGCCGGGGCGTCCGAGCTGGGCCCTTCCTCTGGGTTGAGCCACAGACTCTGCGCCCAGAGACCTGGGGTGTGGGGGGCCTGGGGCCGCTTCTCCCAGGCAGGGCTGAAGAAGCAGGGAAGCCGTCCAGGCAGGCGCACGCCACTTGCCTTTTTTTTTTTCATTGTGGGAACATACATAATCCAAGATGTTCCTTTTTAACCGTTTCTAAGTGTACAATTCAGTGGCATCGATTACTTTTAGGATATGGTGCTACCATCATAGAAGGTGGTGAATCACCAAAACATTTTCATCACCTCAAACAGCAGCTCTGTGGCCGCTAAGCAGTAACTCCCCCTCCCCCGACCTACTTCCTGTCTCTGCGTTTGCTTATTCTAGCTATTTCACGTAAGTGGAATCTCACGGTATTGGTTCTTTTGCGTCTCCTCCACTGCCTTGACTTTTGTTTGTCATAAGTACACACCACCTGCCTTTTTATTCACTACATTTTCCCTCTTCGAATGGGCTCACCTGCCATAAGTAGAAATAAAAACATGGTGGAAACACCACGATAGTTTTTTTTTTTTTAAAGATTTTATTTATTTATTCATTTATCCCCCCCTTGCTGCTTGTGCTCGCTGGGTCAGCTAACCACGCCGTGCGGGCGGGCCTGCCTTCACCAAGAGGCCCCGGGAACCGAACCCGGGGCCTCTCATATGGTAAATAGGAGCCCTACTGATTGAGCCACAGCCGCTTCCCCACGATACAGTTTTAACCACCATTGCCTGCTCCTTGCTAAAATGGGAGCGTGCAAGGTGAGAGCAGTGCAGTCACGTGGGCTCTACCCCGGGCACCTGGGCAGGAAGGGGCTTTCTGTGGGTGTGAGTATTGGTGCGAGAGGCCCCCCTCCCTTGGGTGGACGCTGCTCCAAGAGGCAGAAGAGGATGGGGTGACCTTGCGGCCCCAGGTAACATCTCCCCTCGCCCCGTCCCAGTACTACACCTGCAGCTGTGTCCTGGGCTTCGTCGCGTGCTCCGTCTTCCTGCGGATGAGCCTGGAGCTGAAGGTCGTGCTGCTGACGGTGGCCCTGGTGGCCTACCTGGTGACCTTCAACATCTTCCCGTGCCAGCAGTGGCGCTGCTGCAGCCACAGCCAGGGCAACCTCACCGAGACCAGGTAGCCCTCAGGAAGCCGCAAAGCAGCCAGCGTTTTACAGAAGGGGAGTGGAGGCCCAGAGATGGAGTGGCCGGGTGCCCTCGGAGCTGGGGAGCGCAGCTTGTTTTCAGGTCCTGTGGGGGCAGGCCCTGCCATCTAGAGCCCCTACCACCGGCCATCCCATTTCCAGGCCAGTCTAGGAGAGGGAGGGGGCTTCCACTCTAGCTCAGCCCCCCTCTGTGTGTCCTGAATCTCCATTGTGGTTTGGAAAGAGCAGTTGCCTCTGATCTCTTCCTGGCAGGTGGGCAACACTGTTGGCTTGGGAAGGACTGGCATGTGCTAGGTTTTTGGACACTGGGTCCCACATGGATTGAGGAAAGGGACCTGGCCTCCCCTGGAATGAAAGGGCTGGAAGAGCAGGGACCTAGGACTAAGTCTTTTTTTTTTTTTTTTTTTTGAGGTGCCAGGGATTGAACCCAGGACCTTGTATGTGAGAAGCCGGCGCTCAACCACTGAGCCACATTGGCTCCCCTGAGTCGGTTTTTTCATTTGCTTTTTTTTTTTTTTTTTTTTTTTTTAGGAGGCACTGGGAACTGAACCCGGGACCTTCCAGGTGGAAAGTAGGCGCTCAACTCCTTGAGCCATATCTGCTCACTAAGTCTACTCTTTTGGGTCTGGCTGTGTCTGCAGACTCCACACGCTCATCCTCATGTGCCTGTGTGGTCTGGGCACTGCTCTGGCTCACTCTGAGGAGTTCTGGGCTGCTTCCTTACCTGCCTGGAGCACTTTTCCTCCAGGCCTTGCCACAGCTGGCTCCTTGGCTAGCTCCTAGTCATTCAGGGCCTGAGCTCGGGTGTCACCTCAGTGAGGGCTCCCCCCTCCCGGGCAGCCTTGACCTTGCAGCCCTCTTTTCTTCATAGTCTGAGCTGTTTGACCCCCTTCAGATCCAAGCCCTTTGAGGGCAGAGAGCTGGTCTGTCTTGTTCACCACTCTCCCCCCTATAGCCAGCACAGAGCACATAGTAGGCCCTCAGCCAAGTGTCTGAGGCCACAAACTACCTCCTGCCTCAGGCCTCTTTGGAACTGGAAATGAATTCTGCCTTTCCCCTTCATATCCATCAGCAACTTGCCTTGTTCATGGAAGGATGTGAAGCCAATGATTAATTTTTACCTGGTTCTGTTCTACGTCACCCTCATCGTACTCTCCAGACAGGTACAGACTAGAAAACGCCCTGGTGCATCCCTCGCTCAACTGAGCCTTCCATTTACCTCCTCCACTTGGAGAGGTCATGGGGACCAGGGTGGGGATTGCCTCAGGTTTGGAACAGATGGTCCTGGAGGGAAGACCCCGGCCCCTGGGGTAGGGGTTCCAAGTCAATGTCCTTTCCTCCGTGTGGCCTCCCAGCAGGACAGATTCCATCTTGTGGGTCGCCTGGCAACACTCAGTTCGAGATGTTTGCCCAGGCACAGGTGGGCAGTACCGATGGGTGGGCTTAGGGTCCCCCAGGAGCATGTGCTGGGTGTCTTTCTGCGGTTGCCCGCCGGCAGACAGGACACTGACATCCCTGCTGTCTGCAGATTGACTATTACTGCCGCTTGGACTGCTTGTGGAAGAAGAAGTTCAAGAAGGAACACGAGGAGTTTGAAACCATGGAGAACGTGAACCGCCTCCTGCTGGAGAACGTCCTGCCGGCCCACGTGGCTGCGCACTTCATTGGGGACAAGTTAAATGAGGTGAGGTGGGCAAGAGGGGGGATGCTTTAGGTCCTGGTCTCCGCAGTGTACCCAGGAGACAGTGCGTAGCTATGAGAACACAGGACCTGGGGTCACGGTTCTGGGTTCAGATGTGATTGTGAACAAGGCAGCTCATCTCTCGGGGCCTTGACTTTTAAGCCTGTAAAGTGGGGCCAAAGGTGTTGCCTTGGCAGGACTGTCGTGAGGATCCAATGTAGGTTCAGGTGTTTGTATTCTGGACATTCTGTACTCATAGAAATGGCTCTACTTGCGCTCATTCTGTGTAAAGGGAGTTTTCTAGCTAAGGAAACCAAGGCCCAGTGGCTTGTTTAGCAGCCCACCCACTGGGTCTCCTGACTTCAGTTCCTTCTACCCCAACGGTGCATTGGAGAACCCCCCGCGTTCTCAAAAAACAGCCTGAGCCGGGCCCAGCCTGACCAACCAATTTGGAGTCACCCTCTGTTTCCAAGGCCCCCATATGAGCCTCACATGCAGCAGGGTTGGGGACCCCTGCTTAGCCCCTTCTCCCGAAAGCTTAGTGGGACCGTCAGTGACTCCAGCCAGTGCAGCAAGCAGGGCTGCCTCCCCAGCCTGCTTCTCCTCTTCTCTCGAGGCCAAGCGACCCTGAGGCCCTTGTTTATTCCCCCACCCGCACCCAGGACTGGTATCATCAGTCGTACGACTGCGTCTGTGTTATGTTTGCATCCGTGCCGGATTTCAAAGTGTTCTACACAGAGTGCAACATCAACAAAGAAGGGCTGGAGTGCCTGCGCCTATTAAATGAGATCATTGCCGACTTTGATGAGGTACGACCCCCTGCCCCTGCCCCTGCCCTGCCCGGGAGCAGCTCTAGCTCCTGACCTGGGCTGGGAGGGCAGGGTGGAGATGGGACATTCTAACCCCAGACAACTAAGAAACGTGGTGCAACCCCCTTGGCGGGACAGATACGTTACACAAATGATAAAAAGGTACACATTTCCCCTTCCCATTCAGTTTCATTCAGCATCTTTATCTCATTATCACCTCCGTGCCAGGCACCTGGTAATAAGACTTGGGTTCCAAAACAGATTTTCAGCTAAGCCTGTGTTATCAACTCATGTCCGAGGAGTTTGGCCTTAACTCTTCACTGAGGATAATCCACGTTCCTGTGTCAATGTTGAGCTGTGCGCCTCTCCTTTAGAAGAACAAGAGCAGACAAGAGCGGAAGGGATGAGGAAGAGAGTGGAAGGGATGAGGAAGAGACACAAAATGCCTGGGAACACTGAGGCAGTAGGGCTGGGAGAGCCTGAGGTGACAGCCCACCTGAGCCTAGTCTTGTGCCTAGGTGGGAAGGGCCAATGAGGAGAAAAGATCTGCATTTGAGGTGGGGCAGGAGGTACCCTCCACCCTTTCTTGGAAAAGCGAGGCCTGAGTTGTTGCGGCAGGATCTGGGACAGGTCTGGCTCAGCTGGGGAGTCTGAGGCTGACCTTACTCTCCCCTCCACCCGCAGCTGCTGTTAAAGCCCAAGTTCAGCAGCGTGGAGAAGATCAAGACCATTGGCAGCACCTACATGGCCGCGGCAGGGCTCAGCGTCGCCCCAGGGCATGAATACCAGGTAACTCAGCCTGTCCAGGTATAGCAGACTGAGCCCTCCATGAGGGGAGACTCAAGACTGTCCCCAGACCTGTCAACTCACTGAAAGGGCGCATGTTCCCATCCCCGTCAGGGGGCCCCGGAGAGACGTGGACAGCCAAGCTGGAGGTGTTTGGTGGTGGCGAGAGGGAGAGGACCCTGTAAACAGCCTTCTTGTATCATGGGGGCTTGAGGGGTAGGCAGGGCCTCTGGCTCTCTGTCTCTCTGGGGAGGCTCTGGCCTGAGAGCCCAGCACCGGCCCCTCCACCCCCAATGGTGTTCATCCTGGTACCCTGGTGTGCCCAGGCCAGGGGTGCCTGGAGCTCTGGACTTCCAGCCTCAGTTCCAGCAGGCAGGGGCGGCCTTTCCATGGCCAAGTGCACAGGGCTTCACCCCACAGGACCTGGAGCGGCAGCACGCCCACATCGGCATCATGGTGGAGTTCAGCATAGCCCTGATGAGCAAGCTGGACGGCATCAACAGGCACTCCTTCAACAACTTCCGGCTCCGAGTCGGTGAGGGGCCCCAGAAGGGCGGCCTGGGACTGGGGGGGCGGCCGTGCAATCCTGGCCCTGCCTCCATGCCAGCCTGTGTGCAGGTCTGTGGGGAAGCTTTACTTTGCTGTCTGTTCTGGAGATTTTCCGAAATCCCTCTCTGATCTTAAAAACTCAGTGGTTAAGTAATTATTGCACCTCTTTTTGGAAGTTATCTTTGGAAGTTTTAAGTAAATAGGGGTATACCTCCACAGAAATTGGAGAACCCAAATCACCTGCCATGGAAACAAAGTGACCTTAAAATTCATTGAGAACAAAGGAAAGTTTATCTAAGGAGTCATTAGCCCAAAGGGTGCTCAAAGCCCATTTTTCTTTGTTAAAACGAAGATTAGAAGATACTAAAAAAGTATAAACATCAAATTCAGACTTATTTGGAAAATCTGCAAAAGAACTGCTCAGGGAATGCCTTTTTCACAGGCCAAGTCTAACCTCATATCGCACATTTGGGCAATGCTGTCCCAACCTACCCTGGGTTCTGCTCCTGCTTTGCTGGTGCTTTCTGTGGTGGGGGACAGATTCTGTGTAACCGGCTAACCAGGAACACTCTCTTTAGGCATAAACCACGGGCCTGTGATTGCTGGAGTGATTGGGGCCCGGAAACCTCAGTATGACATCTGGGGAAACACGGTCAATGTGGCCAGCCGAATGGAGAGCACTGGGGAACTCGGGAAAATCCAGGTAAAAAGGAGAGGAAAGAGAGCCTCCCCAGAGGGGTGGGGGGCCTGGGGTGAAAACCTGGCCCCACCAGCCAGCAGCTGGGGTTCCAGTGGTAACATCCTTGAGGGAAACAAGACACGTGTGCTACTCATTGGCAGGTTTTCCTTCTGCTTCTGAAGACCTGGGGCTCTTTTCCTTTTCAGGTTACTGAAGAGACGTGCACCATTCTCCAGGGACTAGGTTATTCTTGCGAGTGCCGTGGACTGATTAACGTCAAAGGCAAAGGCGAACTGAGGACTTTCTTTGTCTGCACAGACACTGCCAAGTTCCAGGGGCTGGGTCTGAACTGAGGCCTTTCAGTGGGTTCAGAATATGGTGAGAAGCTCATTTCCTTCCCTGACGCGAGCCGAGGAGAAGGATCAGCCCATGCTGGTCACAAGGCAGTCAAAGGGCTTGGCCCCTGCCCCCTCCTGACAGATGTCTGTACCGGCTTCCTTGGAATTGCATTCGAGAATTTCCTGGACATGTGGGCCAGATCCCAGCTTGAACTGACCACTGAGCCTTTCTTAACACACCCTCACAGCCAAAATCTCCATGTGGTCCTATCTGTCACGTGGTCTCCAGAACAGCAGAAAAAGGCTCATGAGCCTACAGTTCTACTAGTGAGTTGTACACCCTCACTCCCTAGGTACCATGGAGGTGATTTTGGAGAACATCCCAGACACACACACACCTGTCTATGGGCATGTGCAAGGGAGGGTTAGTTTTCCTATGTACAGAGGACTAGGACAAGTTGTCTGGGATGGGTTGGGAACTGCCTTCTTGCATCCTGGATCAGCCATGGGATTCTATATTTCCCATGTAAGCATTCTGTCTGGTAAATGGAGTTGAAAAGGGTGTTTTCAATCTGTTAATGGTTTCACACACTAGGAACAAAAAGCTACAATGGACGCTTGTTACTTCTTGCCGTTTCAGACGTGTTTATTTTAAACAGAAACATTATTAATGGGGCTTTATTCCTTTTTAATGACTCCTTAGATGCTGGACTAGTCTCTTCTCTTCAGGGTATTCTTAGCCTTTTCACCAATGATGCATCACTAGGACCTCTGTCCAGTGTCAGCTTCTGGGATTAGCTTGGGAATTTTGTGTGAGGTCAGCATGGGCTGTGGGATGGAGCTCTGAAGAATATGGCTAACAGCAAGAAGCAAAGGAGGTGCACAGCCTTGTCTTTGAATCAGAGAACCCTGATACAAGCATTCAGGTTCAAGAAGGTGAAGGAAGGCACAACTTTTTAGCCCTTCCCTGACTACTCTGTGGGGACTGCCTATGAGTTTTTGAGCTCTCTGATCTTCAGCTCTTAGTTTTGGTGTCAGAAAGGAATGGGGGCTATGTAGGGAACTTAAGACAACCTATAGTATTTCCTTCCTGTGCTTTAATTCTCATAGCTAACTTTAAGGGCTTTAAAATGGAGATTTAGCATAAGCACGAGCAGAGTTCCCATGTTTGAGAAGCTAGCCCTTTCACAAATGCCAAGATGTTCTTGTTCTGAACCTAAGGAAGTCAAGGCAAGTGAAAAAGCCCGATTTGTGAAATGGCTCCAACTCCACAGGTAGCCTCAAGAAGTCAACCTGTTTCAAGGTGAGAAATCACCTGACTGCTTGTCCCTCTGAATTGACTTGGCTGCCTCATAACCAGAGTGCAAGGCCTAAAATACTGAGCGGCTCCAGGGGTTCTAATGCAATTGAAGCCCAGTGTTCAGCAGGTGTCTTTAAATCATCCAGGCACCCCCCAGAAATTATACAGAAAATCTCACACAGGGGACTTCTCAAGACTACAGGGTTGCAGCTAGACTACTAACCATTGCAGCGTGCCTTGGGACTGAAGGGTTCCTGGGATGGGGATTAGAATTGAATCTGCTGTTTGCCCTGTGTACTGTTGGGGAGCTTATTCAAATTTGCCCAAGGGCGTTAGGTAGGTTAGTGATAGTGCCAACAGCTGCATGTAATTGGAGTTGGTATGAACAGCAGAAGAACTTGCTGTTTGGTAAAGGAAATAAACCTTGCTTAAATTGTCTTTTTTACACACCATCTTCCCATATCAAGGGCTGATTGCAATCAAGTATGGTACTGAAATCCATGCTTTTAAAATGCAGCAGTGGCCAGGGCCACCCAGTGGGGGCTCTCCTGGCAGTGGGGAGGTCTCAGGTGTGCCTCTGTATGGCTGGCAGGTTTCTGCTCCTGTAGTGGACAAGCCACTTTTCTTCAGTGAAAGAAACCCCAGTTGGGAATTTTCAAAGACAACGGGTGACCATTCATGTATTTTTATTTCCAATTAAAGCACTGGGCTCAACTAAGAATATTTTCTAAGTTTTTAGTTTTTAACGTTTAGGTCATAGAGTATAACTGACCATAAAAGTCACTTGCAGCTATTTTTGTATCTGTTTTCCAATTACCAAGTAGTATCCTGACCTGTCATTTTACTTTATGATGGGAAAAAGTATCCTAATACTGACCACCTCTGTGGGTCAGGACTTGTTTGAAATTTCAATAAAGACAGCCTCACTGACTCTAGTGAAGATAATTACTGAAGTTTCCTGGTTTACAAAAGAAAATTTCCTAGCAAGAACATTAACCAACATGTACAATGTGTATATAACAAGTCAATGTACAGAAATCTGAGAAAGAAGGGGCATGCAAATAACTAGGGTTTATTCTGTACATTTACTATTTATAGATCTTTAATATTTGTTTCAACATGTTTTTTTCTTTTTTTTTTTTTTAAAGAACCAAGGTTTCTAAACTGATAGCTCTGTAGCTGCTTTTCATAAATTAAACGAGCAATTTGGAAAACCTTGACTGTCTTAAAAGTGCTTTGAATTTCAATGTTTTCTTGGTCTTCAGGAACTCACCTTGGCTAAGCAGACCTAAAGTTTTTAACGATCAGTTGTTGCCTGGATTATATTTTAGACATTGGCATTAGACTCTAGAAAAACTTAATAAAATATTAGATTCAAAATGATTTTTTGAATCTTTTGGCATATTTATTTATTTATTTAGATTTTGGCATACTTTTTAAAGTAGGGGTCTTAGATTATTAGGTCATGTCAAACTCTCTTGAGACAATCAGTTTCCCTTTATCCTCTTGTTCTTGCTAAACATTAATTTTCATTTCCAAACAGTCACATTAAGCAAGAAATCACAATGCAATGGCTTCCTGCCTGGGTGTTTTACAGAAGGGCTCTGTACAAGCTTCACAGGATCTGTTACTTAGTTTGTTCACCAATCTAGGCTATATATATATCCTGAATTTTTCTCCTTGCATTTTAATTTAAATAGGTTACATACTGAACCAGATTCAGAAAAAAAAAAAAAAAAAAAAAAAAAAAAAAAAAAAAATCATGATGCATCTCAGAGCCCAGGTACTGGCTATCTCTCATGGTCTCCCACATGAATCATTAAAATGCTTGGTCCTTGGCCTTTGTATTTCAGATAAAAGTAGATCATTATGGATTTGTGGGTATGGCTGAGGCACAGGTGACCTTTGAGAAACAGGAAATAGAAATGTAAGCTTTCCTTTAAGCTCAGCCATTCTCTGATGTGTCCAAGGATGATTTGGTTTCTCTTGTTTAACTTATCCCTTTGCTATAGTTCCAAATAACCCCCTCAAAACAGGAAAAACTAAAGCACACACCTGACAAGTTAGTGCTGTGAAATTACACGAGGACACCATTCCCATCTGGTACTTAGGGAGGGCAGAATCACAGTAGTAAATTCTAAAATTGCTTAAGTGTGTTTTTATGTTCTTCATGGTATAACAACAGAAAAATCTTGCTGGCTAAGGATATTTTAGAGTTATGCTCCTGTCTGTGGAACACAAGGAAGAAGCATTATCTGAAAGAATGCCAGCCAGGCCAGGTCCACTCCCAGCTTCTGCTGGGCAGGCCAACAGCCCAAAGCCATGCTCCTGTATCAAGAGAAGGGCTGATAAATGAACTATTTGGTATAATTTCTTAAAGGAGGAGTATGGCAAATGTGAAAAATGAGGGATTTCAATGATTTCTTTTAATGGATGTTGGGAAAAGACTTTCGTTTTCTGAGCTACTGTCACTTTTATTCCTACACCCTCAGATTCAGCTCCAGGAAAAGGTCCTGGGGGTAACTCAGCTGATATGCACAATACAGCTCAGTCCTAAGTTCAGCTTTATTACTTAATAGAAGTCCAATCTCTGGAACATTAAAATTAACTGTTCCAAAGTTTAATTAAAAACACAATTTACAAATATTTAATATCCTCTGAAAAGCATTTCCAAGTTAAAAATGAAAAATATATGTACATTATATATAATCAAATACCAGTTAGCTTCAAATTTCACCAGGGCCACATTCAACACCATCAGTCTTTTTAGGTTCTTCAAAACCTGAAAAAGAAAGACACAGATTTCCTTTTACTTTATTCAGCATTTCTCCCCCTTTTAAAATAAAAAAAAAAAAAAAAAGAGAAGTGATGGGTAGGCTGGCTTCCAGAAGACTAATGGTGACAGCCTTCTTTACCATCCTTAATTTTAAAGACCCGGTGCATTACTAGGTTATCACTGCAGCATTTTTTTTTTTTTTTTTTTTTTTGCAAATGTGTGAAATCTATTAATTCTTTAGACAAGATGGGAAGAAAACAAGTGTATACATTAAAAACATAGAGACAAAACCTTTAAAATGTTTTTTGAAGTGAGAGGACTGATCCTTCTCACAATAGTATTCCACTCACAGAGAAATAAGACACTTACCTTCCGTTAAATCTACAAAGTTGTTTTCTATGATGGGGGAAGGAATGGAAATCCCCATTGCTTTTCGAACTCCATACATGCTTACAATATCACCTGGAGTTACTTGCTGTGCAAGTTCTTTAAGATTATTGGTCACCTGTTCAGCTAGAAAGAAAGAAAAAACATCAAAACAAAACCATTCTAGGTACCAAAATGTGGATCCTTCAGATAATTAAAAATATTTATCTGTAAATGTATAAATGCAAAAAACAAGCTGTCCATTGTGTTCATTTCAGCGCTCCTTGATAGTGGTATCACTATCCAGGTGTTTCCTTTAAGCACCCCCTCTCATCTGGGGGGAGGGGCAACATACCGAGATGCATTTCTCTGTATGAGGGGCCCAAGAGACAGATCATGTTGGGAGGGGGTCTGGTGCTCAGACGTTCGTTCTGGGCTTCCTGGAGCTCCCTGAGCAATTTAGTGGTCTCATCAAGCTTCCTCTGGAAGACTTCAGCTTCTGTGTGGTAAGAAAAAGAACACACTGAAGATAGGAGGTCATGCACAGACACACTTGTGTTTGATCTTGTGTAGTAAACTGAGTCCTATGTTCTGGGGCTTTGCTGTTTATTGATACATCTTCTCTCCTCAACTGGAATCAACACCATGGGCATGCCTTACTATTCACATAAGCATTCACCACGAATTTCCTGCAGTGAATGGCTATGTTAATCTGTATGAACAGGATGTTAAATCTTAACTGTCTGTGTTAAGATTTCTATCAAATCCTCTGGTGGCATGCTCACCTTCAGAATCAAAAACTTCAACCGGAGCGCCAAAGTTTGTTACTGCTTTTAATGCTGTGAGCCTGTCTTGATTATTGAAGTCCAAACGCCCTGCAGGCTCTATTTCTGTAACCTAATTAAAAAAAAAAAAAAAAGCAATTATTTGAGCTTGCTAAGCCACAACACTGCTAACAAGAAACTGGTAAGATGGCTGTAATTACAGGCAGTTTTCCATCCATTTATTTTGGAATCATGATTTTGATGCCTATAAAAAATGTCTCCTCCGAATACCCTTTTAAAATGCTCTTTCCAAATAATGTCACATACAATCTGTATCATTTGTTTTCTATGGCAACCATTCTAAGAGATGAATTTGTGATGAGCTTTTGGTGATTATGATGAGGCTTCATGTTTCTGAGTCTGTAAAAGCAAGTATTTCTGCCTACCTGGCCCATATACTTGCATTCCTACAGTAGATCTTTAACATAGGATGCGTGCAGTTTCCTGGGTCTCTTCCAGGCCTCAAAGCTAGGTTATCAGTGTTGCATGGGGGAAAAAAAAACCTCTACAATGGGTCAGGTTTTATTTTCGGAATCACAAAATTCAGACTTTCTATAACTTCAACATTGCTTTGTGGGAATGATCAACCCCGATAATAAACCAAAAGGCCATGGTTCCACTGTATATACTACAATGTTGTTCTCCAAATAGAATCGATCTCAATACCTGATTTCTTTACCTACACATGGGGTACAAGTGTGTGGTGGAGAAAAATGTCTAACTGTGCAACTTGGTACCAGTATATATTTGGCTGGCTTTTTCAGCTAGGTCTTCAACCCAACTTAATGTCTTTTGACTTCTTACCCAACTTCCTTTCCCATTCTTAAGATTTCTTTCCTCTTGCCCCTCACTCTAAGCATATGACTGCCTGCCTCTTCTTTCCTTGAAAATTACATGGTTGTGTAAATTCTTTTACCATCTACAGCCACACATCTATCTTTACTTGCTCTCAGATTGTCAATCTTTCTTTCCCCTCAGTTAAGTGCCAAGTCTCTATTCAATCTTACAAGTTCCTTTAACTCAGTTTTCCTCCATTCATTTAACTTTCTGAAGTGTACTTTTGTCCTCACTATTCTACTGAAAGTATAAGGTTAAGATTACAAATGACACTTGCCGCTTTCCTCTTAGCGGCTTCCATGCAGCACCTGATAATGCTGACCTGTATCTCCTCTTGGCTATTATTATTTTCATATTTCCCTACCTTAACTACTGGTCTTCTTCAAGGTTCTGTCCTTCGACCTTTTCCCAGTCTACATGTTCTCCTTGGACAGTCTCACTAACTCCAATGATTAAAATAAAATTCCCACCCTTATGTCAACTTACAGTTTTATATCCAAAGGGCTCAGATCCTGGAGCTGCCTCCAACAATGCCCTAAATCACACCACATCTAAAACCAAATGTATTTTCTTTCCCTGTCAATGGTGTGCCTCTTTTCCTGCATTTCTTATGTGAGTTAACAATATTATTATCTACCTCACATACCAGGTCCTGCCCACAGTTCTGCACTTCCTGAGTTTTTTACCCCCCCTTTTCAACATTTATTTTATTTGTTTCTTCCCCCCTACCCTCTCGTTTGCGCTCACTATCCACTCATCTTCTCTTTAGGAGACATGGGGAACCGAATCTGGAACCTCCCATGTAGGAGAGAGGCACTCAATTGCTTGAGCCATCTCAGCTCCCTGCTTTGTTATGTCAATCGCTGTCTCTCCTCTGTCTCCTTGATGTGTCATCTTCTTGCATCAGCTCGCCACGCCTGACTGTCGCGCCAGCTCACCGTCTTGCTCATCTTCTACAGGAGGCAACAGGAACTGAACCCAGGACCTCCTGTGTGGTAGGCGGGAGCTCAATTGCTTGAGCCACGTCTGCTTCCCCTTCCTGAGTTCTTAATTTCTTCTTTTATATTGCCTTGCTAGTCTTTTTTTTTCTGCTTAGACAATTCCCATAGCTTCTCACTGGCCCTCTCCTTGCAGCCTCTTTTCCCTCCACCACATTTTATCAAAGCACCCTATTTTCTATAATAAAATCAATTTCTTAGCACTGCATATAAGACTCTTCATCATTTGGTCCTCACCCACACTGCCTTACCCCTTTACTTCCTCTCCCCAGGTACTGCTTGGTAATCCATCTGCTGAGCTCTCCACACATGTGCCCTGCTTAGATCTATTAATGTCACAACACAGACAGTTTTGCCCATTTCAGATGCCTGGCCCTACCTACTTAGGTAATGGCTTCCTCATCCTTCTAGACCTGGTTCACATGGCTCCCCAAGGTAGTGAGTTTCTCCAGCCTCGGACCCCAGGGCATGTAAACATACACTGTGCGGCACTGGTTCTATTTCCCTTGTCACATGCTTGTCAACTGTTCTTGCTACTATTGAGCTCCCTCCTGGGTAAACACAAGTTCCTTTTATCTCAGGAGGTATACAATTAGTATTTTTCTTTTAACGTATACAGAGCTTTATCATTTAGGCCTTTTAGCTTATTCCCCATTTAAGTATCTCTTGTAAAGAATAAAATATAATCACCTCCATGTCTTTTGCTGTGTCAAAGGTACTAGTGTGGCCTTCATCTTCAGGTGATGACTATAAGGAAAAAGGGAAACAATTTTTCATTAAAACATATATGAAAGGGCAAATATCAAGGAAAATAGGAAAATATTATTTCATCATAAGAAAAGGACTAAGAATATGGGTTACTAAATACAATAAATAGCATTTTGAGAGTATTTTGTTAGTCAGGATACCTAATTAACTGGTGACTTAAAGATTGATATTTTCATGCCTGATCAAAAAGCTATACATGTATTTAAGAAGGTATCTGGTAAACAGCATATAAACACCTAAACATATTGAGTCTGTTTTCAATAACAGGTAAATCTCTGACAAGGAGATGGAAGGAAGAAACTCTAGGGAATACTTTGTATTAATAGAGGCAATAGTCTCAGATAAGAAAGGATTATTATTAAATATTCAAACACTACAGAGAAGGCAAAAATTTCCTATAATCCTATTCTTCAAAGATAATGCATACATTTAAATGTATCATGGACACCAACAAGTAATGACCTGGTAACTTTTTTTTTGAAAGGTTGTAATGTGATTTATTTTACCAATTCCCAACTTTTAAAAATTGTAAACAATATTACAATATTCTGAATCCAATGTTATATCCAAAAGTATGTAACTCATCTTTCTCTCTAAGATAAATTCTGAGAAGAATTGCTGGATCAAAGGGCAAATAAACTTTAAACTTTGAAACATGTTGCCATATTAACCAAATGAAGGACATTCAATTTTAAAGACAATAAATTAACATTAACAGATGGGAAGGGTATAGTAAAAATATTCTTAAACTGATGAAAAATCCAGTATTTTTTAGGTCATTTGAAGAAAGCTGTTCATGTGCTAAAATGTCACAGCAGTTATCACTGACTTAGGTACTGACTTATTTTTGCTGCTAAGTCACCCAAGAACAGCAACCATAGGAGTTGTGGACAGAGGACAAAGGCAAGACAGCCACAGCCACCATTCAGAGTGATGGCCTCCAAGAGGTCCAGGTACCTCTAATGATGGTGACAAGGACATTCTGGAGATCAACTCAACTCTACATCAGCAGAACATTTTCTGGTTCCAATCTTTGAGCCAAAACTCTGCAATTGAACTAGAGATAGTTTATACTTGCTCATAGAAGATAGCATCAAAAGAAGTTTCTTCTGTTTTTACTTAAGGCTCCCATCACTGTTCTACTGCTTCATAGTAAGAAAAAGGACACTATACAGCATTTTAGCTAACTTAATATCAAGCCAGTGAAAAGCAAGACTATTTCCTTTTTAGTTAGGGTACATAGCACTTAACTGACTTCTGAGTTGTAAACTCCATTTTGAATCCCATATTTCCAAGATTAGGAAATAATGACGATCTCCTGGCCCTCACAGATCCCGGTAGCTGCCTTACTTGTTTCTGCTCATTGTCCTCCGCCCACGGCCTCCACCCAGGCTGGGCTGTCTTTTCAGGGCGATGGGAGTTCAGCTGTCATACTGGTTAATCCCATGGTTTCATAACACCTAATGACTAATGTTTGAGAGCCTATAATAAGTAACCCTGATTCTTTAGCAGGGCTCTTACCGTTTCCAACTCTTGTAGGGTTCTAGAATGCCCTCCTTTTGTTAAAACATCCAGTAAACTGTCTGCCATAACATATGGATAATCTTGGCAAGTAGCCAAAAACTCAGGGATGCTGGAAGAGAAGGGGGAAAGTGTTGGGAAAGTTCATTTTCATATAAATCATCTCCATTGGCTTAATCTTCCTATCATAGCCAAATATTTCCATTAAATGCCCTTAGTTTATACATCAGGATGTAAAAATTTATGTCTAGGCACACTACTACTCACTTATTAGTGATAAATTTTTCATCATGAGAGAATTAAACAGTATCAAGAACACAATAAAAATGAAATGCTCTGAAAAGAAAAGTAAGAGTTCAGTGATGGAGGGACCCAGGGCTCAGTCCCTGGAAGTCCTTGTGTTAGCCGTCTACTTTCTCCTAAGGTGATCTGGTTCACCTCAGGACTTCCACTACGTACTAAAATATCCTCAAAATTACAACTCCAGTTCAGGTCACTTCCCTCAAGAAGTTCCATTTGGATGTCCAGCAGACATCTCAAACATAAAATGTCCAAAATTGAGTTGCCAGACCGCCCCCCACCCCCCAGCAGTTCCTTCCAAAATCTTGCCCTTCTCAGTAAACAGAACTTTTATCCTTCTAAGGCTCAGGCCAAAAAGCCTGAAGTCATCTGTTGGATACTGAATCATGTCCCATACAAAACGCATGTTCAGGTCCAAACCCTGTGTCTCGTGGGTGTGAACCTATTTGTAAACAGGTCCTTTAAGGATGTTTATTAGTTAGGTGTACTCAAACTGAATGGGGGTGGGCCTTAATTCAATATGGTTGAAGTCCTTACAGGCAAAGGAAATTGGACACAGAAGAGAAGCCACAGGAAGAGCAAGAAACTGGATGTCAGTAGAACCCAGAAATGACAGGAGCAGATTTTGCCATATAATGAAACCGCTAAGGAGCCTCAAGGATCACCAGTAGCCAGCACTGGAGAGCCACAATCTTCTGGAGAAAGCATTGCCTTGCTGACAACTCAATTTTGGACTTCTAGCCTCAAAACTGTGAGCTAATAAATTCCTGTTGTTTAAGCCAACCCATTGTATGATACGTTTTAGCAGTTGGGAAACTAAAACATCAGCCTTGACATCTCTCTCAAAGCCCATTTCAATTGGTAAAGAAATCCTCCTGGCTCTAACTACAGATCCCTCCTCACCTCCTCACTGAGGCTCCTCTGGTCTGGGCCACTGCCACCTCTCATGTGGATCATGACAGCATTTCCCTACTTCTGCCCTCGCCCCTCCAGACTGTTTCCCACAGCAGCCAGTAAGCCTTTTCAGATGTAACTCAACTCTTGCCTTCTCAGCAAGGCCCTCCTGATTCCACTAGCTAAACTGTGCCCCCTCTCATCTTGGCTCCCTGTCATCCTGAGCGACCATCTGACAGGAGGGCGTGGGTCTTTGTCAGTGTTGGTCTGCTGTGGAATCCCCAGCATCAACAAGAATGCTCAGCATATAGTGGGCTTGCAGGGCCTGCTTGTGGAATGCCTGGGTGACTATGCCAGAAAAAAAATCTGTTCAAGTTTGTGAGAGGAGGTCTAAAGGACATAAATGGCTTAATCTTAAACCACAGTCAATCTCTGACTTAGGGACCCCTGTCTTGTAAAACAAAAAACAAAACAAAACAAAACCACACATACATAAAATTGAACAGATTTCTCTCTGTCAGAAAACCAGGGGGCTGGTTAATCTAGAGGGTTAAACTCTCTCTTGCATGTAATGACATAATGAAGGTTAACAAGCTGACAGTGCCATGCAGAAATAACCCATGACCAGTGCCCCACACTGATTCAGAATCCTGAGTAAATTAGGCTGAAATCTCTTCATGCTCCTGGATGTAAGGAGCCCAGCATTCTAAACAAGAACACAGACAGTATCATCCTGTGGAAACATGTAATAAGGATGGCTGAGTGCAACAGCAACAGTCTATCTAGCCTGTGATAGTCAAACAGGCTGGTATGTGGGTTGCCTTCAGAATCAAGTTATCACATCCTACCTCATATCTTGGGGAAAATGTGCTGTGAGCTCTAAAAACTGGTCATGTTTGGGACACAACTTATTCACACACAAAAATGTTACAGAAGATCAGATGACACATCAACATTTTAAGTAATGGATCCTGAAAGGTAGTATCAGTTAAAGTATGCAGTATCTTTAAAAATATATTTTTATAAAGATGCCAACATCAGAAAATATCAGGGAGCTATGTTCTCTCTTTAACATATTCATTTCCCATTAAAGGACGATGATAACACAGAACCTATTCAATTTCTGTCAATTTTTTTTTGGAAAAAACATGAAGTGAGTTCACTTTCTACTGCTTGGATAACTGTTATCCAAATCGCATATATACATCATTTTAGAAAAACATGGTATTCAGAGAATTGATTAATTGGTGACTCACCTGAAATCAGCTGAAAGATCAGAGTCTTCCCCATAGGCTGAATAGATTAAATCAGAATCGTCCTTGCTGATGTTTGCAAATGTGGAGTCATAATGTGGTGCATAAGAACTGTAGGGTCCATAATTCAAGTATAACACTGTTGATAAAAAAATTAAGCACTACAACACTGTTCTTTAAATTACATATCAATCTATTGTCTTGTTTTATTAAAATATTATTCTCTTCCAACTTTACTACTTCATTGACTGGTATACAACTCTAAAGATAGACATTTATCTCCAGATACTTGTGAAGTCACAACTCAAGTGAATTTTTCTCCACAAAGGGAAAAGGGGAAAAAAAGACCTAAACTCAATTTGAAAATTCATACCCAATTTTTTAGTTTCTTTTGAAGATAATAAAATAGCTAACTGATGTTGTGAAAAATACTGAGAGACCTGATGAATGAAGCAGTGAATGATAACTATGCTTCTCTTCCCTAACTCCCTGGAAGAGAGAGAAGAGAAAGGACACCAACTACTCTGCCGAGTTACTGAGTTACCTGGAGTCACTTTGTTCCTTTTATCTTCTTTGAACCCCTGCAAAGTATTCACTCCAGACTGAAGTCTTCCAGTTGTCATCCCCAGTCTTACAGGACAGTAGCCTGGTTCTAAAACATAAAACCAAGCACTGTGAAGGAGGCGTAGGTGGGATGACCCACTGGGCTCTCTCCAGTGCTTTCAGGCACATTACTTCATGTTAGCCACAGGACTCCCGGGAAGGAGGCTGGGCAACTGTTATTATACCCATTTTTAAGATAAGAAAATCTGAGCTTAGAAAGGGAGGAGTGCAGCTAGGACCAAAACCTGGATCTTTTTATTACACTTCACTGCTTCCTGGAGTTCTTTATTACCATTCTGCATTTATTACCTCAGGCTGAATTCCCAGGGATACATTTTCTCTTACCTTTGACTATAATTAATCTTGACTTAAAAATAACCTTAACTGAGGACATTCTCTAAAATTATTATAATATGCATTCACAATGCTTTTCTTTGATCAAGAGTTTTCTGCAAACAGTCACAGATGCCAGTTAAAATTAAGATTTTTTATTAAAAAAGAAAAAAAAAAGCCTAATGCTAGGATGGTGGAAGTAAACCAGCAGAAAAGATTAGTAAAAGACTGAATAAGCAAAAATATCTGGATCAAATACAAGAACTCATAACACATTAAGGATAAATTATTATCTGCCAGAAGCATACTTTCGAGCAATTAGGAAGAACCTTTAAAAATATGGATCCTACAAACCAGGAATTAATCCCTGTTATGATACTGGAAATATGTGATATAAGCAGAACTGAGGTGGGCATCTGTGGCAGTTTGAGATTATTTATGAACCCCAAAAAGAAAAATTGTAAACTGGTCTGTCCCTCTGGGTGTGATACCCTTTGAATGCATTAGATTCAACTGACATGCCTTAATTAAATTACCTGTTAAGATTAGGGCTTTCATTTGACCACATCAGTAGGGTGTGACTCAGGGTTGAGTCCCCACCCTCTTGGTGGGTTGATATAAATGGACAGTCACTAAAGAAGATACACAGGAAGAAAGAGAGCTCCACAGACACGGAAGAGGAGAGAACTTTGATCCTGCAGCCCCAGGAAGAGAGATGAGCCCAAGAGTTTGCAGCTGAGCAGCTGAGAAAAGCCCTGAAGGGAAGGAGCTGGGCCCATGGGGCCTTAAGAAGAATGAAGGAGAGACCAGACAGAGATCATTTGCCATCCTGCTTCAACATGTGGCAAATGACTTTGGTGAGAAATCAGCCTTGAGTTGGACTCTTTAGGGTCTTGCAACTGTAAGCTTTTGCCCCAAATAAATACCCTTTATAAAAGCCAATAGATTTCTGGTACTTTGCATAAGCACCCCTTTGGCTGACTGATACAGAACCCAAGAGGACTGAAAAGGGTGTTATCAGGAAAAAAGTGTGATCTCCAGCAATATCCAATAGAAAGGGTGTTTCTTTTCTGAAGAAGAGTACTGGTTTCTGTAACACGATCTTCCCAGAACAGAGGTGACTGCCATAGATAATCCGTGTGATGAAAGCATCTGTGAGAAACTATACACATCAAACTCAGACCTCCTTTCCTTCTCAGTAAGCAGTCTGGACTCTGTTCTCCTGGTCACACACATCCACCAGGAAGATGACCCTGAGAAGATGAACAGAGGCATTTCCCACTTGAAACCAGTCAATTGGCCTTCTGGGGGAGTCAAGAGCAGAAACCAGACCCCTGGGTCCAAAGAGAGGGCAAAACTTACAGTATCACCTAAATCAAGTTAGTTGCATCCTTTATTACCAATTTTCACCACAGCTATACTAGAAAGAGGAATGTTCTCAATCCTGTGGCATTTTCTTTGACCTAATACCATATACAATTCTACTATGAAAGGTTCACTTCAAAGTAAAAAATGAGTTTTGTTTTGAAAATGTGCCACTGGTTCCTTTTATTCTAAGTAAAAATGAGGCTACTTGGTGTTCCTTAAGTGTTCTCCTTTAGCATTTCCAGAGTGGCATGAGAAAGGACTCCTTGGGCCCCAGGCCCATTTCAACGGGCAGCCTTGCAGGACAGGGCTTCCTCCACAGCTGTTTATTTAACACAGGTCTCCAGGCTCACAGATTTGAAGACTTGTCCCTTTCTAAGCACCCTGGACAGTACTCTCTTGAAGAGGGAAGTCAATAACTCACACTCTGCTTGATGATATTAAGAGTTACTTGGCTATCTGTCTTATTCTCTGCACCTCCACTGCCATTTTTGGAAGCCTTAAAACTTTTAAGTCTTGTAGAACTACATTCAAATCCTGGTTTTATCATTTATTAGCTATAAACTTTGGGCAAGTCACTTAATTTGCCTGAGCTTCAGTTTCCTCAGCAGTGCCTGGCAGGTCATGAGGATAGTGGTGGTTTTGTTCTCACAGGGCTACTGAAATGATTAGACAAAATAATGTATGAAAACCACAGTGCCTGGCAGATACTTAGTGCTCAGTAAGTTTTTTCCCCCATAGCACTCTAGTGGATAAAGTCCACAACCCTTCATGTGATCTGACCCTGCCCCTCTCCAGGCTCCTTCAGGGTCACTGAAGTTCCTGCTAACTACAATGGCTGCGTTTCAGTCTCTCAGTGCATCAAGCTCTTCACTGCTTCAAGATTTTCTTTACCCACTGTTCTCCCTGCTGCTTCCCTATCTCCCACTCATCTTTTTGGGGTCAATCTAGACATCATCGCCTTGAGGAAGCCTTCCCTGCCGCCATACAGTAGGTTATTCCTGTCATTCCACTACCACAGCCGTTCTTTCCCTTTGTAGTACTTATCATGATAGACATGTTTAAATTTCTTTACACCAGAAGGGGAAGGGATGTGTCTCTCCCTGCCTTGCTCCCTACTACATACATAGTACCACCTCCAGC
This sequence comes from Tolypeutes matacus, assembly GCA_026826555.1. Classification (NCBI taxonomy): domain Eukaryota; kingdom Metazoa; phylum Chordata; class Mammalia; order Cingulata; family Chlamyphoridae; genus Tolypeutes; species Tolypeutes matacus. The sequence continues at coordinate 933,471 of JAKSZT010054260.1, read as the reverse complement.
TCCAAATGCAAAGTCTTGACCAGACCAAACAATAACTATAAGAAACTATTTCCTGAGTGAAGGAATTCTATTACTCATTTTTGTATCCTCAGTTATCTCTCTCATAATGATAGAATGAAAATGGATATTTATAAAATAAATGAACATTCTCACTTTTGCATATCAAAATCTCAGTGGCTCTGCTTGATAAAAAGTTCCCATTTCTTACAACAAATTTCAAAATATTCCCTACACTATCTCCATTAAAGCATCACCTGAGAAAACAAAACAGCAATTCCCAACCTTTAACAACTTTCTATGACCATGGTCAAAGACATTATGGTATAAGTGCAAATACTGCATTACTATAAAAGACTATGTTAATTCTCTTGTCTGAGACTCAAAAAGTTAGTTAAATTTGTCATAACTTGAGGGTTTTGTAACATCTCTAGAAAAAACTATACCAATATCTCAAAACTAGGGTTGGAAATTGCAGCCTAAATTTTTCAGTTTTGTTAATGGTGGGTATAAAGCATTTCAGGGCTTTGCATTTTAAGGAAAATTAGATATATGGTACCTATTTTAGGCTGAAGTACAAGTCAGGCTGGCTGCTGGCAAAAAAAATAGATGTTGTCTAGCCAAGTTTTTTGTGGATGATGACACAGCTAGACTTACTGAAAATCAGGCTTATTGCCTTAAAATGTTAACCAATGTTACTGCTCTTTGTCTAATAGCATTAAGTTCATGCACTGTCTCATTCTGTAAACCTACCTCCTACAATGGGATCCACAGGATGGAGAAGTCCCAGTGTTGTTGTCCCATCTGGTTTTCTTCTTTCAAATTCACACTGCAATGACCCAAAGTATTCAAATGGAGGCAACTGTTTTATATCTACTTACTTTAAAGTAATATATACTAGAAAGTTACTTTTGTTTAAACTAATATTACAGCTGGCTATCATTGCCACTAAACGCAAACACTAACTTTTTTCTTTTTAAAGGTTTATTTATTCTACTTTTATCCATTTAAACACCCCCCTCTGCCTCCGTTTTTGTTGTTTTGTGTCCACTCGCTGGGCAATTCTCTGTGTCTGTTTCCTGCCCTCTCTTCTCATCCTTCTCCTCCTCTGTCTTCACTGGGATTCAATCCTGGGAACCTCCGACGTGGGAGAGAGGCGTTCTGCCACCTGCGCCACCTCAGTTCCTGGTCTTCAGGTGCGTGTCAGCATGGTTCTCCCTTGTGTCACTCTTCTGTTACATCATCATCTTGCTGCGTGGCTTGACGGGGCCTGGTGGCCTGAGCGCCTTCTATATTTTTTATTTTACCAGGAGGTCCCAGGGATCAAACTCAGGTCCCTCCATATGGGAAACGGACACCCAACCATTTGAGCCACATCTGCCCCCCAAACATTGACTTTTATACCTATCTCCATGTATACAGGTGCTGATGATATGCTAAAGTACAGATTAAAAAAATCTCAGAATTTGAAAGAGCTGCGTGGCTCCTTAAGGCCATCTACTTCTGCCCACTCTATTAAAAAGGAGGCTCTGACAGCCCAGGGAAGGGAGTGATTTGCCCAAAGTCATATGTTAATCTGTTCGATTTTAAAACCAATGTGCTAATAAAGAATATGATTTCAAAAGACCAGAGTAATAGTATTTTCTTGTAAGCTTAAAATGAAGTAAGTAATTTATTTTCCAATTTAGAGCACCTTAACGTCACTAAAAACAAGGAGTAACAGTAATGATAAGATTAATCATTAACCTTACAAACATATTATTAATTTTTCCACTGTATTATACTGATGAAGAGCTCCAAGGCAGATATGGATTAAAAAACAAATGGATAGGGGAGTGGATATGGCACAACCAGTTGAGCGCCTGCCTTCCACAATGGGAGGTCCCAGGTTCGGTTCCCGGTGCCTCCTAAAGAAAAAAACAAAAACAGACAACGAGCAGATGAGGGAGCTGTGGGGCGTGGCATGGGGTGGGGATTAAAAAGTGAAAACAAAAACAAAAAACAAATGGATGGAAAGTACATGAGCAATTTAAAAGCTAAAAGTTTCCGACTACCTGAAGAAGAGCTAAGAGCAGACAGTAAAGAGAGGACAAGCCTGACTGTTAATAAGTAAATAGAGGACAAACCTGACTGTTAACAAGCCGCCTGGTTAGCTTTCCTCCGGACTCCTTAACGATGCGGTCAATCTGCTCCTGTTCTCTTTCTAAATTACTGCTTTTAAATTTATCTTCAAGCATATCTTTGTCTTTCCTGAAAATACATATTAATACTATGTAAAGAAAACTAAGATAAAAATATTCAAATGAACTCCAAATATGAATACAACTAAAGAGGAGACAATTAGACTATTGTCACCAATTAAACCTTTGTTCCTTAATAGTCAGGTGAGGGGTGCCTAATAACACAAACAGAAAGGCAAACCTAACAGTTTCTCTTCCTCCTTTTTGTCCAGTGTTATTTGCCATAACGTTTTTCTAAGTTCCTCCTCTGAAATAAATTCTACCTCAAACATATTTTGAGAGGGGAGGGATCACATCTTTTAAAGTTGGATTTAAAAGTTTGTAAATCTTAGAAATAGAACAAAGAAACTTCTTGGCACCCACACAAAAATTTAAATGGCCTTGTTACTTTCTTGGCAACAGTAAATTATGACAGTAGAAATCTCAAACTGCTACTTAAACCCCCTTTCCAAAACAGGGAGGTGCTCGGCAGTCAAGGCTGGTGGTCAGTGGGGTGCAGTGGATGTCACTGACTGCTGTCCACACACACTGGTGGTCATCTGCTCGTCCCAGTACTTCCTTACTGCATCCACCAGCTGGCATCCAGTGAAAATGTGCATGCTTCTCAGTGACAGCCCAGCAATTTAGGAAGTAGCTTTAACTGCGTGTCTGCTTATCTACTGTCTCAACTCCGTTGTGGAATTGAGGAAAAGAACAATTAAATGATTTTTTTTTAAACAAATGAGTACTTCCATTAATAGAAACTTCCTGACAATATGAATTCTTAAAGATAATTTGTTGGTTTTTTTTTTTTTTTTTTTTTACCGGGAGGTCCCGGGGATCGAACCCGGGTCCCTCCATATGGCAGACGGACGCCCAACCAGTTGAGCTACATCCGACCCCCCTAATTTGTTGGTTTAAAAATGACTTTAATAAGAATACACATTCAGAACTGTTAACTTAGAACTGAGTTTGGACAATTCCATACAGTGCTGGATATCAGAGATGGGGTAGCACATCATCCAAATGGACTTTTGTGACAGATACCCACATGCCAAAATCAACCACTGATGAGACCCTGGTCTTCCCAAGTCAGGCCCTCAATCAGTGGAGTCCGTATGTTTTTTTCCCCGTACTAGCTTGAAAAAGGTAGTTTAGCCTCAATATTCCAAAGATTCTTTACTTTTTGTTTTCCTTATTGGGACTTCTGAAGGCTTGGGCTTCCACATCTCCAGAGTCTTCCCTCTCTCTGGGCCAGCAGCCACTGTCCTCCCCACTCTGCGAGGTGTCTGCTCTATCTTTCTGCTTTCGCGTTTTTTGCAAGTCTGCCATGAAGTCTATGCTCTGTTTCAGGCTCTGAATTCTTTCCTAAAAATATCCAAGGATACTCTTACTGTATGTTCATCATTAACTTTTAAAGTAATGCCCCCCCACCCCCCACCCCATGAGTCTGTACTTATTCCTGTCATTAGAAAAACAAATTATACCAAGACAGCATTATATTTAAGAACCAGGACAAAAAAGTTTATTCCTTCAATCAGATAATTTAATTCCCAACTTAAGAGAATGTTTCCTAACTTTATCTCACTATCAGAAAGTTCAGAGAAGACAGTGTGTGTTAAGACTAAGTATTCTTTGCAGTTCTTAACTTAAAATATAAAATTTAGATTAACAGCACATTAAAATTTTGTATTTAACAGATTGGCTTATTTTCTGAAATTTAAGGATATATATTAAATTTATCAAAGCCTAGAGTATGTGAATACGTGAAGGGCCCTCACACTCTGATATCCTAGGGTGATGGCTGATGACTTCGGCAACTTTTCTCTTTGTGTGAATACAACATGCCTTGAGAGTGATAAAAAGTTTTGCCAGCATAGTTACTTTCTCAGAGTGCATGATGTTCTTACTAGCCAATGAAGACTTGTTCCTATTTTGTGACACATGTGCTCATTTTTCCACTGCAATGAGATGCTGTGGAGTTATCATAGTGGTCAAGGGCTTGAGGTTTCCGGACAAATATTAAAGAGGCAGATTTTTTCCTACTGACTACTCTGCTTTTTACCCTGAGAGTTGTCACTGGGTAAAATATGGACAGGAGCCTCCTCAGGGCTGCATAGCAATAGCAAAGAAGACTTTTGTAGAAGAACAGAAACTAAGAACTGGAAGGGACCAGAGGTCATTGGTATAAAAACAGTGTAGCCCAGGAGCGCTAAGTGACTCACCTAAGCTCAAAGAACCAGTGACTAAGACTAGGTCTCTCATCTTTCTCATCACATGATGCTAAATTAACAGTGGAGACCTTAGGCTGTGAGATCCTCAACAATATAAATCCTGATATTTTTATTGGACTTTTACTTTAAAGTACTCTTAAAATTGCTGAAGGAACATATTTTATGGTAGGTAGATAAAGGTATGAGTAGAGGAGAAATTAAAACCTTGTTAATTTATCATCCAGAGATGCATAGAATTAACAGGTTTATTATTCCAGTATTTTTCCAAGCTTTATACATATTAGCAAATTGGAATTATGCTGAATATTTGGTAACAAGCATTTTTCCATTAATAAATTACATTTTCCTTCATATCATTAAATATTCTTTTAAAACATTTTTGATAACTATAATATTTCATTCTATATATGAACCACGATTTACTTAACATTCTACTGTTGGACATTTGGAATATTTTCAAGTTTCTACTATTAAAAATAAAAGATCTCTCTTTAGGAATCTCTGATGATCTCTTTAGGATAAATTCCTAGAAGTGGAAACACTAGGTCCAAAAGGAACAAATATTAAGGCTTTCGATACTTACTGACAAACTGCCTTCCAGAAAGATTGTACCAATTAATATTACCATCTCCAGTGTTCCAGAGTATCTCTGAATCTTTGCCAAACTGAATAACATGATTTTAAAAAAACCTGCCAATTTGAGTCTTAAAAACATATTTTAATACATATCTTAAAAAATATTAATAAGTTAGATTATTTCTATAAATGTTCATTGCACATTTGTGTTTCCCCTTGTGCTATGTTTTATTCATGTCTGTATCACTAGTACCTAAAACTGGCTGGCACATAGTAAGTACACAATAAATGTTGGTTAATTAATGGGCTTAGTCACAAAGTTCTGAGTTACAAAGGTAGCAGACTCTACATTAAGAACATTTTGGGATTTTTAAACATAATATGCAAAAAATTAAAATAATTCAAATAGAGAAATTTTCTAAATTCAGAAACAAGTCATGGGAAAAACTGACTTTAACTTTATTTTGAAAGCAATGCTTTTTTCCTTTCTGATAATTAAATTCTTTCAAATCAGCATTCTGCCAATTGGTCACCAATTTTATAATGTTAAATAACCAAAAGGGCTTGGTTCTTTGCCATTTATAACAGCTAACACTTACTGTTTACCAGGCATACATTTATGAAGTACTATCATCACCCCCATTTTATGGGTAGAAAAAGGTTGAGAAAGGTTATATAGCTTCAGCTTAAGGGTGCACCACTTCTAAATGGCAGAGCAAGGACTTGAACCTTGATCAGCCTGATTCCAAAGCCACTATGCTGTATATAGTATTGGTTGTTAAATGAAGCATTCTAGTCAAGTATTTATTTAGGAGATCAAAAGAGGTATCTTACTTATGTTCATTATTATTTATAAAAATAACACCTCTACTAATAGTCAACTATTTGGGTGTAACAAAAACAAAAAAAAGACTATTTGTGGATTGTGCTAGGCTCTCTTGGGAGCAATGCTATTAGAAGAGTTAACTCAAAGGTCTAAATTTAAAATGTTTTAAAATCACTCTTGTAAGGATCCCTCCCATCTACAGTGGAGAGAACAGTCAACAGGAAGCTATACACAGGATGGGTAGGGCTCCCTCAACAGGAAGAGATCTGGGGGGGAGGGGAGGAAGACAACAAAGAGAAAAGGGAAAGTGGAGAAGAAAGTTTATTTTCTGTACTTCCAACCATCCCACCCACCCCCAGTAATACTCAAAAGATAGTGGAATCTTCTGCACATTATAGTTATTATATTATTTAAAGAAGGGAAAACACTGGCAAATCAAAGTTGATAAATTAAGTCTATTTTAGATGTGTTATCTCTGCATATTAAATTATTTCTCCCAAACACAATATGCATATATTTTGGAATGACAAAAGACTGCCTCAGATGGATGCACCTTGCGTTTAAACATAGTAACAAACATTTACAGGACTTTGAACCTGGTACATGGCTTAGTTCTGGATTCTGAGAGTCTTCCTGTAAAGAGTGGGATAAACATTTTTTTTTTTTTAAGATTTTATTTATTTATTCATTTATCCCCCCCTTGCTGCTTGTGCTCATTGGGTCAGCTAACCACGCCGTGCGGGCAGGCTTGCCTTCACCAGGAGGCCCTGGGAACCGAACCCGGGGCCTCCCATATGGTAAACGGGAGCCCTACTGATTGAGCCACAGCCGCTTCCCGGGATAAACATTTTATATTCTCTTTTCCTCTGCAAATTTTGCCAAAGACGGGTAACTGACCTAAGTTACAGGTTCCCAAGTCTTTAGGAAAGGGTGGGAACTGATGCTGTCTAAATATTAGGGGCACAAGAATAATCATCAATCCGAATGTTTTTCTTTCCCTAGTTAAGTGGATCCAAGAATCTTTCAGTGCCAAGCACACAGACATTCAGACATCTGTACACCAAAGCATTTCTTTAAATGTAGAACTGTAATACAGATGATCACTATAAAAATCACTAAATTGGAAAACCATATGGAAGTACACATGACTCATTTCTACCATCCTTTAAGTCCCATGGGTCTGGGCTCAAACTCTTAATTCCGATTCCTTTCTCTTCTGGGTTTTATGATAATTCATTTCTTCTCCTTGGCAAAATCCCTCTTTTATCTTGCTGTCCTTTTTCATAGTCTCCTTCCTAATCTAGCTCTTACCTAGAATCAGAATATTAATGCTAGTAATTAATTATCTTGGATATCACAGATTAAATCCTTCTTTACAGATGAGAACCACCTAGGGTGGTTAATACCTTGCTCAAGGTCCACAGGTCAGTGGAAGAAAGCTAAAAAGATTACTTGGTCTTCTGATTTTTCTGCCATGGGGGCAGGGCTACCCTCAATTAGTTTTCCAACATGTAGTCTCTTACTAATATGGTTCATCCTACTCAAGGGCTTGGAGGAAAAAACCAAAGATATCGTATCTTGTGAGTGTTCCCTTTCTCCCAGCAGATCCTTGGTGATCACCTCAGTTTACCCATCAGGGTCTTTCACCACCTATCCCACTGGGAGGGTACTCATAATACCTTGGTACTATCTACTTTATCTCTTCCGCTTTGCCTAAGTCCTGTTTAAGCTCTCTCACACAACTTATGATATTGCGCCTGGATCTCTGTACACATTTTTCCCACTTCAAATGCCTTACTACACACAAATTCTTGTCCTTCAAGGAAAATTCTCTTGTGGAGAGGTTGTCTGAGATAGTCCCAAGTTATTTCTCATTTGTGTATTTTGTGTCTTTCCACTAAAACAGGGATTCTTAACCTTTTTTGTTCCACGGACCCCTTTGCCAGTCAGATAAAAACCACAGACCCCTTACTAAGTTCACACTATACTGTGTATTATTTAATAAATATATCACATACATACCAACACAGCTCCACAAGAATAATGTTTTCTTGAATTTCAATTCAAGCTCACGGATCCCTTGTTAAGAACCCCTGTACTAAAAGAAGTCCCTGTGCTTCACCCAAAAGGAACTGACCCGTACATTAGATTCCATCACTACAAAGGGAAACAGCTTTCATCCTACAAGTCTGGTCTCATAACTCATCCAATCATTCTTATCCTGGAATTCAGACAGTTTCTTCCACATCAAAATTTTGCTGCCCAAGCAAAAATAAGTCTACGTAGTGAACATCAAATTCAAGAGCCCCTGAAGAAATAATCACAAGTGAATGTCAATATTTAATTGTATCAATTCCAAATGAGAATCTTCTTGTCTTAATTTTCTTCTCTTTATTGAATTTTTTTTTTCATTTAGTATATCCTACTTTATTATGATCTGCTAATAAAGTAAAATCAGTACTGTGTTGGATATGTATTACTATGGCCAAAATACACAGGGATATATATTTTAAAATGATTATTGCTTATGACAAAGAGTTTCCTTTACCTGGCTAAGAATTTTCATCCCTGAGTGCAACAGCTTCTTTGCAGCTTTATAATAAATGGTCTCTGGTTTGTTGTAAATCATGGCATTAGTACACATTAGTTTGAAGTTATCCTGCAGAGAGAATATTAAGGGGAAAAGGCATTAAAACAAAACAAGTACTCTCCCCCATCCACGTATTAAAACATACAGATCCTCTCAGAAAACAACAACAACAACAACAACAACAACAACAACAAAACCCTTTTCTTTCACTGTCCAACTAAGCAACACTAATAAAAATTTATGTTTTAGGACTCACCACTAAAAAAATTCTGTTAAATTAATTTAAATATACTACAATATTCTTTTTCAAATTCTTAAACATTTTATAGTAACTGTACATAAACTTTAAATTTTAGAATGAAAGTTTAAATGCTTTTTTTTTCCAGTATAAACTCACTGCACACAAAGGAATTAGAAGAAAATACTTCCTACCTTATACTTAAAAATAATCTTAGCCTAGTAGTTCATGTAATTAAATCAAAGAGTAAAAACATGTAACAGGAATAGCTAAATTATCAAAAGTATTTTTAGTTTAAATTTCAAAGTATGTGTATGTGCTGGAGAACTCAATCTTACTACATTTTTTCATGGTTAAGTAATTTTCACATTGTATAACTGTAAGAGTGATTATACCAAGTTCTTACTAAATTATAATGATAGAAACTCAACAACAACAAAAATTCCCTCAACAAACTTCTCCAAATGAGAAACAAAACCATTCAAAACCCACTGTCTAATACTTAGTGATGGAAATGCAGAACACTTAAATACAACGAAATAGGTAGACTGAGTTCTACTCAAAAGCACATGAGAAGGTCACAAGGAATTTGCTATTAAATTTATTGTGGATGGAAGTAATGTGAAGCTTTAACTTCTGGCAAAAGTCTCTAATCAGTTAGGATTTTGCCAGATTCTGGATCTCTGATGAAAGCTATGGGCCCACTCTTCATACACACACAGTATTTTTCATGTAACTTTAGCAGGGTCATTATGGTCTCTCTGAAGGCTCATCCATGGCTCCCTGAAGGACCTCAGGTTAAAAATCCTTGCTATAGATAGATGTTCTAGAAGTTTTCATTCCATTAAGAATTATTAAACCAATAACTGGGGTGGAGGAGACAAGTAAGGAAGACACTAAATGACCATGTATTCATACTAAATGACCAGTGGGACCATACCTGGCTAGAGTACCAGGCTAGAATGATCATGGGTGTGATCTGTTAAGGCAATTAATAGATTCCTTAAATCTTAACTATCATGTGCTAGGCTTTATTGGACCTCTGTGTAATGGCATTTGGTCATTCAAAAAGCTGACTGACCTTTCTGTAAACTTTTCAAGTAATTCTTTAATTACTTTAATAAGCCTAATAAGCTGAATAAACTAATAAATACTACTTCAGGCTGTTGAACTTTCTCAAAAACAAAACAAAACAAAACAAAACCCCCCAAAAATGCAGTAATAAAACTACAAAGAGTTTTAATAAAAAATACATGCTCACTTCAATTATGATAAACCTTAATTTCCTTTGGACACATTTTTATACTCTATTCACCGTAAGAGAAAGATCAGAGAAAAATCATTCCCAAAGACAAAAACTTTTTTTTTCATTAAGCAACAATAAGGTCAGGAATATGCTAAAACAAACAGTTCTAGTCCAATTTTCACCATGTGAAAAAAGTTTCCATTTCATTGAATACGAGAGAATGTAATGTAATTCAGGTTTTTCAGAGCAAGTGGAATGTTATCTACACATTCAAATTAATATTGAAGAGAGAATTATAAGCTGACATTTTTCATAAATCTCGCTGTTGTACATATTTGCAAATGAAAAAAGAGAGATGAAGTAAAGATAATGTTTAACCCTGTCTTCCTTCTCCTGTTGTAACTGACTAGATTCTAATCCTTAGGTCTGTAAGCTCAAAAATGTTCATGCAGGGAAAATAAAGGTAAAACAGGTATTATCTAAACCAGTTAAGTTTATGGTGGTTTGGTACAGAGCAAGTTTAAAAAAACAAACAACAAACTCAGTTCCTTTTCTTTGGACAATTAAAAACAAATTGACCCCTGAAATCAACATTAATACCATGACTACTTAAGGATGGGAAAAACTCCAGCTACAACATCAGGCATATATCGTGCCCTTGTGGCTTGTATGCTTCTCCCTCCCCTTCTTAAAGCTGAAGAAAATATGCCAACAATGATAGCCTAAGTGAACTCAGGGAGCAACTGGCTTTCATCAAACTAGAAAAAATAAATTAAACTTCTCTTTGGTATCTCTGGACAAGCCAATTTTTCTTTTATTTAGAAGATATTCATACTTTGTATATCTAATAAAACTTCCATTAAAATGTTAATTTTATTGGAATTGATCTGGAGTTAAAAATCTAACATCTTTTCATTTTAAAGGTTAGTAAAATATATTTTAGAACCCATGTGAAACTCAATATTTTACTAAAAACAAAAATAACAAAAAATAACTCATTTCATCTGAACTCATAAAAAAATTTCTAAGACTGAAAAAATACAAAGATTTTGGATATTAAAATAACTTTAATTATTTGTTTATTTTGCAAAATAAAAGGTCAATCAGAAATACCAAACATGGAAATTTCTACCAAGTTTTTGTGTACCCAAGAGTTTAACTCCCAATTGAATAAAGATGTAGGTGTTTTATTTTGCATCACAGCTCAGTCTATTTCCCCAATCAAAATAGAAATAATTATAATTACCTTTAGTTCTTCTATGGACTGGTAGTCATTGTTCTTGATCTTTTCTTTCATGGTACTGAAATCCATTGGGTGTTTAATGATCATGGAGTAGCCGGGAGCAATAAAATCCGTCACAGGAAATGAAAAGAAAGCACTTGGGTCTTTTCTGTGAAGATATAAAAAGGCAATGCTATATTTTATTTCTACTACAAACAAATCTACTAGAAACAAAAGTCAGAGCAAAATCCTTCAGATGTGGAAAGAATCTGTAGTATGCTAGCATGTTTTTCATTTGAACACTGAAGGAAAGATTTTTAAAGACCAGAACTATTCAATAACAAGGTTAAGAAGTTTTACACACTGGTTAGACTTGTAAAACACACAATCTTAATTAATTAGCAGCACCTCCTACAAAAGGGAAAAATGAAGCAAATAAATAATGTAGATTAAGGAACATTTTTTTCCTTTGGGAGATTAGTGCTGTATATGTTTATCAATTGTGGAGGGAAAGGCAGAAACAATAACAATAAATGCATATCTGTAATCTCCCTGTGGTTAGGCTAATGTGTCAACTCGGCCAGGTACTTGTACCCAGTTGTTTGGTCAAGCAAGCACTGGGCTAACTGTAATAAGGACATTTATGGGCTTTAGTCATCATTGAGTTTACTGCATAGATGGCTGATTACATCTACATCAACCAGGGAGATTGCCGCTCAGCAATGAGTGACGCTTTATCCAATCAGTTGAATACCTTAAAAGGGGAAGTGATTTCAGCGTTCAGAGAGAATTTCTCAGCTCGTCTTTGGACAGCCAACATATCCTGTAAACTCATCAAGGTCCTTCATCGGACTTTCATCACAGCTCCTGGTTTGCAGCCTGCCTGCAGAACCTGGACTTGTGCTTCCCCATGGTCATGTGATAGAATCTTATAAAATCTCATATTATTTACAGATTTCTCCTGTTGATTCTCCTTCCCTAGAGAACCCTGACTAATACACTCCCATACTGGTTTCTATTAGGCTCAGGACTCCTGGTGGGCCACAGAATTGTTACATCCATGTGAATATAGTTTCTCAATCAATGGATACAATGTGTGTTTGTGTTGCTCAAAAAATGGACATTTAAAAAGGTCTTCATGGGGGGCGGATGTGGCTCAAATGGTTGGGCATCCGTCTGCCATATGGAGGGACCTGGGTTCGAGCCCCCGGACCTCCCGGTAAAATAAAAAATATATACAGAGAAGGCGCGTGGGCTGCCAGGCTCTGTGTGCCGGTGAGCCGCCAGGCCCCGGGAGCCATTCAGCAAGATGATGACGCAACAAGAGAGAGACACAGGGGAGAGACAAGACGAGATGCTCCGAAAGCTCTGGAAGCCAGGAGCTGAGGTGGCGCAGGCGGCAGAATACCTGTCTCCTACATCGGAAGTCTCCAGGATCGAATCCTGGTGAAGACTGGAGGAGGAGGATGAGAAGAGATGGCAGGAAACAGACACAGAGAATTGCCCAGCAAATGGACACAAAACAGCAAATGGGGAAGGGGGGGTTTTAAAATGGATAAAGTAAATAAATAAATCTTTAAAAAAAAAAGGTCTTCATAATACCTCCAAATTTCAGAATGAGTGTTTTTTTTATCATAGGTTCTCAACTCTGGGTACACATTAGAACCGTCAGAGGGACTTTAAAAAAATTCCAATGCAGGGGATGTGGGGGTGGGGTGGGGAGAAAGTTCATGGTTCACTCCAGACCCATTAAATCAGAATCTCAGGGGGAGGGGCCAAAGGTCCATGCATTGACATTTCTTAAAATCTGCCCAGGCAATTCTAATAAGCAGCCAGGGTTAAGAATCACTTGACTATATGATTAGGTCATTAGACTGATTTTTACGCTGGAAATGTGGCATACCAAAGTATTACCATACCAGATGATAACAACACTAAATAAAGTTTAAAAAGTGGTAATACCAGCAAAACTTTTAAAATGTATTTACATGCGAATGTTCTCGCTGTCCTGATTTTGTGATAATCAGGGTAGGCTAAACATTCACTATATTAGAAACCATGCATGTATCCCCAGACCTAGTTTTTCTCCCTAGGTCTGGTTTTTAGAATGCTGGTGATAAACTAAGCCTGATTTACTATACGACCATCCTGTATGGGAAAAGACTGTAACTCTAGGTATCTTTGGTCAACCTTAAGAGATATAGCAGGGGGACGGATGTGGCTCAAATGGTTGGGCGTCTGTCTCCCATATGGGTTTGATCCCTGGGACCTCCCAGTAAAAATAAAAAAAAGAAAAATATAGAAGGCACGTGGGTCACCAGCACCCGTGTGCGGGTGTGCTGTCAGGCCCCGCGAGCCACGCAGCAAGATGATGATGTAACAGGAGAGTGACACAAGGGAGAGCCAAGACGAGATGCACCGAAAAATCAGGAACTAAGCTGGCACAGGCGGTAGGACGCCTCTCTCCCACATCAGAGGTTCCAAGGATCAAATCCCAGTGAAGACAGGAGGAGAAGGATGAGAAGAGAGGGCAGGAAGCGGACACAGAGAGTTGCCAGTGAATGGACACAAAAACGGGGGGTGGGGTGGGTGGGGTAATAATGGATAAAAGTAAATAAATAAATCCTTAAAAAACAAACTGTATAGAAGAGTAAGATACGGACTATAGTTAGTAGTAATACTCTCATAATTTGTTAACAAATGTTTCACAACAATGCAAATATTTGTGGTAGGGTGATGTTTGGGAGCCCTGTATGATGTTATGCATATTTGTTTTGGAAGTTCACAATGTTTACTGAACGCTTATAGTTTATGTATGTTCATGTATGAATGATATACTTCAATAAATTGTTTAAATAAATAAATAAACCTATACCCTGACAATCACTAAAAAACAAAAACAAAAACCATATTTACTAAATGCCAGGCACTTGGTTTATTTATTTATTTTTTTAAAAAAAGATTTTATTTATTTATTCACTTATCCCCCCCTTGCTGCTTGTGCTCGCTGGGTCAGCTAACCACGCCGTGCGGGCGGGCTTGCCTTCACCAGGAGGCCCTGGGAACCGAACTCGGGGCCTCCCATATGGTAAATGGGAGCCCTACTGATTGAGCCACAGCCGCTTCCCTTGGTTTATTTTTTTATCTAATCCTCATAAAAGCAAGTTGGTGGTATCCTCATAGATGAGGAACTGAAGCTCAGAGGATTAATCAGTTGTTCTAGATCATAAACCCAATAAGTGATAGAGCTGGAATATGAACTCATACCTGTCTGATTCTCCCTTTGTTCTTCCTATCAGGATGCTTAAGCAGCAAGACTGAAAAATGAGAACAAGCAAAAACATCCAGCCTGGCCTGGAACTTATAAATATGTGCTGTCCATAACACATTATAGTCATATCTTCTAATAGGGACAGAATGCCCAATTTTTACTCATTCACTCCTTTGGGACAAGAAATAAATGATTTATTCAAGTGTAAAGACTAGAAACTTAATTTTCTCTACTACTGTAACACCAAAAAGGAGAGAGCCTGGTACTTCTGTTTTGATCTTATCTCTAAAGTTGAATAGGTGTTGATTCCAGATAGCACTAGAAGATTCTGAAAAATTATTTATGATGAACTCTGGGGCTTACATATAAATATAAAACAGTGAGAACAAAGCCCACTATTAGAATGCATGACCTATAACCATGAATCTTCCACAAATACATTATAAATGCCTTTGAATTGAAAATTCAAATTCTGAATAAAGGGAGATATATCAATATTTTTATATAAAAAGCGAGTTATTCTTTTCTCTTTTAAGAACTTAACTTAAGGGAAGCGGCTGTGGCTCAATCAGTAGGGCTCCCGTTTACCATATGGGAGGCCCCGGGTTCGGTTCCCGGGGCCTCCTGGTGGGGGCGGGCCCGCCCGCACGGCGTGGTTGGCTGACCTGGCGAGCACAAGCAGCAAAGGGGGGATGGATGAATAAATAAATAAAATCTTTAAAAAAAAGAACTTAACTTAAATCTGGTTTAATCTAGATAGGGTTTAAGAATAAATATATGCAGTCACAAATCCTATTTATGGTATTTTGATTCTTCTCTCAGACTTAATAACTGCTGAATACTCATGGCATGACAAGCACTGCACAAAAAGTACTCCCATCTATTAGCAGAAGTGGAAATATCTGAATTGTTTATTACTGGTTTAAAGCTTTAACATCAAAAATTTACTTAAGATCAAACAGAAATTTGCCATTAAGAGTATTATGAAACAGCTTTCAAGTTGCCAGTTAAAACAAACCAAATGAGAACATCTAAAAGTCAGCCTTCCATTGCCAGGCAAAATATTTATCATCTACTTTAAAATCAAGTACATTTGGATTTAGGCCACAAAATGTGGCTTTAAATAATCAGAAAAAGCGAAGCGGTTTGGATTTTATACTTTTACCATTTCAATTTCCATGTTATGAAAATGTTGGAAAAACATTTACCTTTGTAACTGTCTCATCAGTTGATTCAAAGCTTCTTGAAGGGGTGTCTGCTCTACTTCTAAAGCAAAGAAGGATGGAAAAGGGTATTTTTAAAAAGGAAGATTCTAGAGAGTACTATGTTTAGCTTATTTTCTAAGTGATTTATCTCATATCCATTATTAAACATCTCACAGAAATTCCTTTTATTTTACAGATATGTTGAAGTTAGAGAGTATCAATTCAAAAAGTAAAGCTAATTTAAAGCTCTTTCTTATGCAGTGAGAAGGAAAAAAAAAAAAAAACTTAAAAAAATTTTTTTTTATACATCTCAATTAAGAAAAGCTCCTAAACTTTAATTTAGAAGCTAAAACTCAGTCACTTTCCCTGGCTATGACACTTAAAACAATTTTAGCCTCCTCATCCAGGAGTTAATTCACGGTTATTCTAACCTTCTTGCTTGGCTAAAGAGCTTGTGAGGGGCTTCTCAGGAGGCAAGTCTAATCTGATAGGGGCCTGACACTGGAGGTCTTTTTCTGTGTCATTTTCCACACGGTCTCGATCTCGTTTCTTTTTATCCTCCTAAAAGGAATCAACAGAGATAATTTAGAAACTTTCGAGAATCAATACCTTTAAGAATATTAACCATTTTAATTTCAGAGGAAAAAGTAAGGTACTATTAAGAAAACAGATTCCTAATAATGAAATCTTAATGTAATTTTGTTGTCATCTACTGGAAAAGGAGAATAACATGTACATAAAAGGAAAAATAGTGTTTTTATATACCAGGAATACCTAATTAGAAAAATAATACTATTCTCAAGAGCAATATAAAGTATCTAGGAATAAATCTAAGAACAACAAAAAAAAATATCAAAACCCCTATGGAAAAAAATTACAAAACATTCTTGAAGGGCATAGTAGAAGACCTGAATAAAAGAGAAGCATACCATGCTCATGAATTGAAAGACAGTCAAGTCTCTTCAAATTAATATATAAATTCAATGTAATTCCAATCAAAATTAGAATAGGGTTTTTCATGGAATTTGACCTGATCATATAATTTATCCTAGATAGTGAATAACCAAGAAGAGTCAGAAAAGTTTTGAAAAAGGTCAATTAATTTGCTTTACCAAATATTAGGTATTTGTATAAAGTGATTATAATTAAGACAATGTGGATCTGACACAGGGAGAAAAACAGACCAAAAGGATAGACTAAAGAGCCCAGAAACAGACCTGTGCACACATACAGAAACTGATATGTCATGAAGGTGGCTTTATAAATCAATAACAAAAGGATAGTCCTGGGACAACCAGTTATCTACATGGTAAAAGGAAATAAAATTAGATCTCTACCTCATACAATACACAAAAATAAATTCCTCATGGATTAAAGACTCAAATGTACAAGGCAAAGCTTTAAAACCTCAGACAAAAGTAGAGAATCTTTATGACCCAAGAGTAAGCAAATATTTTCTGAAATAAGGAACAAAAATAAGAAATCAAAAAGGAAAAGCTTGATAAATTTGACATTAAAATTATAAACTTTGGTAACTCAAAAACAAACAAACAAACAAACCCATAAATGAAGCTAAAAGGCAAGCCACAGGCTGGGAGAATACCTGAAACACAAATTCCTCATAAAGTATTAGCAAAGATTACAAAAAGAGCATATGTAAATCCATATAAAAAGATAACCCACCAGAAAATGAGTAATGTACAGAAGAAATATGAAATACCAAGAAATAAAAAAAAATTTTGCTCATGCTTCCTAGAACTCTGGGAATCATAAATTTAAAAACCAAAAGTCAATTCACATTTCTCTGGCTAAAATTAAAATGTCTGAAAATGTCAAATTTTGATGAAAATGTAGAAAATGGGACTCTCATCCCCAGCAGATGGGTGAGTAAATAGGTACAACCATTGGGAGAGCAATTAGCAATATCTAGTAGAGCTGAAGATGGCTTTTCCCTACTTCTCAGTTATTTTACTACTGAAAATTTCTTTCACACAGTATATACACGGACATATGTACAAGAATATTTACTGCAGCACTGTTTTAAACAGGAAAAAATAGGAACTCAATGCTTACTAAAAAGAAAATGGATTAATAAATTTATGATACTTTCACACAACAGGTAAAATTATATGAGCTAAAGTTATATATTATCAGCATGGATAGCATTCAGAAACAAGGTTTAGAGAAAAAGTTGCAGAATAAAGTGTCTGTTTTAAGATCAGTTATGTTTAGTTTGAAAATCTGCAAATGTATATTGTTTACAGATATATGCAGAAGTGGCAAAATGATAAAAACAACTATGTATGTGATATGCACCAAATTTGTGATAGTGGTTCTCTCTAGGGAAAGAGAGAAGAATAGGATCCTGGAAGAGTACAGGAGGCTTCATCTATTAACAGTATACCTGTTTCTTTATTTTTTTATTTTTATTATTTTTTTAAAGATTTTATTTATTTATTCATTTATTCCCCCCTTGCTGCTTGTGCTCGCTGGGTCAGCCAACCACGCCGCGCGGGCGGGCCTGCCCCCACCAAGAGGCCCCGGGAACCGAACCCGGGGCCCCCCATATGGTAAACGGGAGCCCCACTGACTGAGCCACAGCCGCCTCCCTACCTGTTTCTTTAAAAGTAAAATAAAAACAAGCACAAGGCAAAATGGTGAGATCTGTTAAAGCTAAATGGTTGGTATCCAGGTGGTAGTTTATTACTCTCTGTACTTTACCTTTTTAAAAATTAAAATCAAAAGTAAAATTGGCCAAAAATGTCCATTTTATTGTACAGTTTATGCTCTTGAGAATTAAACTGACGTTTCTCAATAGGATCTTATCAACTATAAACAAGTATTTTCTTGGCCTATATTCCACTTTGTCGTTGTAGAATCTACAGCAGTGGTTCTCAAAGTGTAGGCCCCAAACTAGAATCATCTGGGAATTTGTTAGAAATGCAAATTCTCAGATCCCATTAATGGTTCTCAAATCTTAGTGTGCATCAGAATCACGTGAAGGTCTTATTAAAACAGATGGCTGGGTCACACCCTCAGAATGTCTGATCCAGTGTAGGTCTGGGGTGGAGCCTGAGAATCTGCATTTTTAACAAGTTTCCAAGTCATGTTGGCTTCTGTTGCTCTGGGGATCACTGAGAATCACTGTGTTAGTTTGAAGGTGGGTGAATCCCAGGAAATCCTGTTCATAAAGCTAATCCATTTCTTTATATATAAACCTACTGTAGATGGGACCTTTTGATTAGATTCAGTTAAGGGAAATTTCCTTTTGATTACATCACTTCAAGAGGGCATGACCCAGGGTGGGTCTTAATCCTCTTACTGGGGTCCTTTATAAACGGAGGAATTAAAGCCGCAAACACAGAAAAAAGCAGCAGAGACTGAGAGAATCCTTTAGAAGTTGAAATCAATGTACCCAGGAAAGAGAAAAGCCACAGACAGAACAGACTGAAGCTGAAGCAACAGGCCCAGATGAGAGGGGAGAGATGAGTAGACCCTGCCATGTTCTTAATTGCCCACAGCTGAGCTTGGGGAGAAAGTGAGCTGGAGAAGGCAGAGACCAGCAGAGCCACCACTGTTTCTTCCCACGTGGCAGGAGTCCAGGATTGCCAGCAGCCAACCTTCGGGGAGTGACCTTCACCTGATGTCTTGAGTTGGACACTCTCACGGCCTCAGAACGATAAGCTTTTAACCTAATAAATTCCCATTATAAAAGCCAACATATTTCTGGAACCCTGCTCCTAGCAGCTTTTAGTAAATTAAAATGCAGATATAGAGCTTCACATTCTTCACCTATTACAAACATATGACTGGTTTTAAAGCTCCAGAAAATGTTATAAGCTGTGCTCAGGTGAACACTTGATCTATTACCATTCCTATAAACTGGTTGGTGTCTACTTTTTATAATCTTGTTATATAGTCTGTAGTGGTAGTTCTAGACTTTAGAAAGTTCTGACTCCTTGGTCCAGAAAAACTGGCACAGGATCTTGTGTAGGCTGGTAGGTTCAGAACATTTGTTCTATGGAAAAAGACGCCTACAGACACAGATCCCTTCTTATTAAATGTGAAACATGAAGAGAAGACAGCTTGAAAGGCAATAAGTACTTCTCCCAGGTGTAAAGAACTGGGGTCCTGGCACCAGAACCAAGAATCCAGAGCAGGGATTAAGAGCCAGAGTAAATACTTAATTTTTTTCTTTTTCATTTAATTTTCTGGGAGTAAATATTTTAGGTTTTGTGATTCACAAGGTCATCACAACTATTTAAACTTTGTTATTGAGCATAAAAGCGGAGATAAACAAGAAATGAATGGGTGTAGCTATGTTCTAATAAAATTTTATTTACAAAAACAGGTGATGCGGTCCACGGTTTGCTGACCCTTGATCTAGAGGCTTGAGTTCTAGCTCCAGTTTCATCCTTAACACTCTGTGACCTTAGAAAACTCATTTACTTTCACTAGGCCCCATTACCACCTATAACAATGATTAACTGTTGATTTTATTTATCATGTACACTGAGATGGTCAAATGAAGTCATGAAATAGAAAAGTTGAAAAAGTATCAAATGAAGGTGTAATGTCTTTGAATAACCCCTATCTAGTAAATTTACCTAGTTAGTCTACCCACACTACTTTATTATTCAGTATGGCAAAGAATATAGACTTCTGGGCTAGGGGGTCCAAAAGAGAAAGAGAATCTAAAAAAACATATACTTGGAAACTACCTTAAACTGAATAGAGATACTGTAGCATGTTACAGTATTTCCATGGACTGTGAACCAGGAGACCTAGGTTCTAGTTCATCAGCATGTGATCTTGAACAAGCTACCTAATTGTTTTGGTCTGTTTCTCAACTACAAAACAAGAGGCTTTGATCTCTACAGTCATCTCTCCATCTAAAATTCTGATTCCAACTTTCTAGTTTTCCTTTTTCTGATTCAGAATACACCACAAAATCCTACTGTGAAAGTCATTTACTAATGTAACACAGATATATAAAACAACAAGGTAACAGAGATCTGGCTAACAGTTTGATAGTATACTTTGTTCACCACATTCAAAGATACTAGTGCCATTTAACTTCAGGAAGCCAAGGAAGAAGGATTTATAGTTACAGTTTATAAAATGGGTATGAATTCTGGCTCTGCCACTTATTAGCTATGAGATTGTGGATAAGCCATACAATTTTTTTTCTAATCTCATTTTCTCATCTTTTACACAGAAACAATAAGGCATACTTCAGAGAACTGTTTCAAGCATTAAATAAGAAAATGTACATGCAGTAAGCAAAGTACTTAGCACCTAGTGGGCACTCACAAGTATTCAACAAATAAATAAGGCTCTACTGTGTGGATATACAGTGGTGGACAGACACATGGCCCTGCCTTTATGAAGCTCACAGTGGAACAGCAGCAACAGACACTAAACAGCTCAGAAAAAGAAAACAGATTTTGAGGAGAAAATAACTGCTGAGAAATCTAATTTAGGTTGGAGAAGTGTGGGAAGTCCTAAATGAAGAGTAACATTGAAGCTCAGATCTGAAGGATAAAACATTTAGCCAGATCAGGGGTGGATGAGAATAGCATTCTAGGCAGAGGAAACATGCCCTGTGCATGAAGATCTGAAGGCAGAAGAAAGAAACAGTGGCTATTTCCATAACAACTACAAACACACTATACTTTTTTTCAGACTAGATTCTAGTTTTGCTGAAATTTGTTCATGACTTAATGGCAAGTTATTTTATTAATTTGAGAATAATACTTCTGAAGCAAAACTTTGCTTCTATTATTCTATTACAACACATTGCACTACATCAGACACACTTGTCTTTTAATGGAGTTCCCTGTGGATAGGGGCCCATGTGTTATTTAGCTCTGTACCCATGAGCTCGGCAATGCCTAGCACATAAGAGTTGCTAAATAAGTATTTGTGGAATTAATGCATTAGATGAGGTGGCATGAAATAGGAACATGAAAGCACGTGAGTTAATAGCTGAAGTCCTTAATAAGTACTGCCCTTTGGACTGGCTACTTTTGGAAGCTATATATGTATTTCAAGGCGCAAAACAATTTCAAGACTCTCCTTTAATAAATTATTTAAAAATCCATCTGAAAAATCAGTGCTATTACTTTGAAACTAGACCTCATTTTGACCCTGGGTTAAATCACCTGCCCTTATTCACAACTGACTCAGCACTACATAATGTTTGACTATTTCCAATGTACTGCCCAGAGATGATGATTTGATATAGCTCTTGATTTCTAGTGTGTTATCAAGAGTTCTAAAAATATTCTGAGAAATCCTTAAGTGTACACACTCTCCAAAAGGAGACTTCTTTGAAGAACTGCATAACCAACATGCTTTTAAAACTTTGCATTATATACTTTAGCAATATGCAGCTTATATACATACAAGCACTATATGGAGGAGGAGAAAATATCTAAGTAATTATGAGAGGCTTTACAATAAACATCAACAGCCAGGTAGAGAAACTATTATGCAAAATAAACACACACACACACACACGTACAACCTTGTAATTTTTCAAAGTGTCTTAGTTAAGTGTTTTTCTTTTTTTGAGTAGGAAGGCTCTGACTATATTAGTTTAGTTTCAAATGCCCCAATAGGTAGGATCCAGGAAGCTCACATACCAAGTAGTGAATTGAGAATAATAGCATGGAATGGGCAAGTGTGAAGGTGTGCACAGGGGAGAAAAGGTAGTTCTGTTGTTTTTTAAAAGCACATACTACACGAAGGAGATTACAGTGTAAGATCTGAAAGGCAGTTGAGATCAGAATAGGCTGTTGAACTTGAATATACAAACAGTGGGAATCAGTTTTTGAGGGGAAGAATGGTAAGAATTGAGCCTTAGTAAAATTAACCTGTTAATGGTATCTAACAAACATTGAAGAGGGTGGAGACTGTGTGTAAGAAGACCTACTTAGAATGTTTGTCATTGAAATAGCTCCTGTGAGAGACCTAAATTCCTCTACTGAAACTCAACCTGTTCTTTTGAAACCACACTTTTAACTCAAATTATGCCTTGACTGCTTTGCAAGTCAACTTCAGATTTAGATGCACAAAGAAGTAAGGCTAGTCCCATTGTCAGGGATGTTGTTAGAGTAAAATGAGAAAAACAGTAGTCATTGGAAAAAATGAAAAACATTAACATATGTAGGATGTAGTTATTTATGAAGATGAGCTCAAGTAAAATTTTTAATGAAAATTAAAACTATTATTCATACACAATAAATTCCAATAAGCACCTATTAAAACACTGTACTAGGTCCCAAGGGAAATATATACTCATAAAAACTAACACTTGAGTGTTTACTATATGCCAGACACTGCCCTAAATTGTTTATGTAATTTCATTCTTTTAATCCTTACAAATCACTCTATGAAGTAGATACTGTTGGTATCTCATTTTATTGACAAGCTAACCAAGGGTCCAGAGTGGCTAAGAAAGGAAGTAGTGGGGAGAAAATAAGGGGTGAAAAGAATGAGGATAATCACAGAAAAATGGGAATTTTGTCAACACAGGTCAGTGACTTGACAGGCCACCTGCCACACCGAGGGTCTCAGGGCTGCTATGACTTATCTGGCTCGGCAGGAAGTCCTCTCTTTTCTTTCCCATCCTGCTGCTCCACGTATATGTCTCCTGAGGTGGTCTTCTTAATCAGAGATGATGACCTTTCCAGAGAAGGCAGGACTCTGACTAAGGGTATATGAGTAGTGTTGCTCCTCTGAGAGAAGAGCTATTGATTAATTTATTTATTCAACAAATATTTACCAGACACCTATTATACACTAGACTCTGTACTAGGCTCAAATAATGAAGATTAAGAAAACATAGTCCCTGCCCTACAGGAATTCGGAGTTGGGCTGGGAAACTAGACAGAATGGATTAATAAACTTCATGGCTTGGTAAATCCTAATATCAGTCAAGGCTTCTGGGAGTCCAGGGGAAAGTATTGCTCATCCTGCCTTGGAGAGATGGGGGAAAGCATGAGAGAGGTAACAGGTGAATTGTGTGATACTGTTGGGTGCTTCCCCAAATCTTTTATCTTCTCTTTATCTTCGTAGGTAAGAGAGTCCTGATTTTTAGCAAGGTTTATTGTGCCCCCTTCCTGTCTCCACCAAACACAACATTTCTCAGCCTCCCTAGCAGCTAGGGTGGGTATGAGATTAAGTTTTGTCTAATGAAATGTAAGCAGAAGTTTTGTATGCCTTTAAGAAAATCTCTTCAAAGGGAAAGGGCATCTTCTTACACCCCTCCTCCTTCCTGTTGCATGGAACTGAGATGACAGTCCAAGCTTGAGCAGTTACCAGGCCCTCGGAAACACAGAGATCCCAGCCATTCCCAGGCCCATAGGTGTCAGACAGCTGACTCCCCCAAGGAGAGACCAGAGGCAACTGCTGTTCCTACAACTCCCTGGAGATCCAGAACACAGTTCAGAGAGGAATCTCCTTCTAAAGCCCCCTCTCTCCATTCCTGGTCTGACCTAAAATAAAGGGTTGACCCAAACAGCCATTAAGGAACCAGTGACAACCCTAAAGAATCATCCCAGAGACCGTCCCATGCTCCTTAGTTCTGAGTTCTGGGGAACTGGAACCTTGGCAATTGCATGTTATCTCTCCGAGCTTCTACTTCAGCTTTTGTAAAATGGAACTCACCCACCTACCTGACCTACTCCTCAGGATGCTATAGTCAAATGAGACCTATGGGATACAGAAATATCTAAGTTTGCAATAGCATCAAAATACAACAGTGTCCAATGATAATCAGAGCCATAGTTAAGAAAGGGCAGAGTGGCTGGAACACAGATGAGGACTTCCAGGAACCTATTCTGAAGATACCCTAATAAAAGTGTACAAAGATGTATGTATAGTGAGGCTTGCTACAGTATTATTTCTAATACTTAAAGATGATATTAAGTAAAATAAAGCATGGTACATCCACATAACTGAATAC
The DNA here is from genome assembly GCA_026826555.1 of Tolypeutes matacus. Lineage (NCBI taxonomy): Eukaryota > Metazoa > Chordata > Mammalia > Cingulata > Chlamyphoridae > Tolypeutes > Tolypeutes matacus. The sequence goes on along the minus strand of JAKSZT010054260.1, from coordinate 908,876 downwards.
TACTTAGTCATTAAAAAGAACTAGATAATTGATGAAACAAGAAATGAAGACTATGAGCCTATCAGTAGGTGTTATGGTACTAAGTGACAGAACTAAAACCTGAAGTGGTTACTTTAACTTCCAGTTAAACTATACGATGGCAGAAACAAACAGTACAGAAGAAACAAGAGTGGATGAAAGATGTCAACAAACTTAAAAGAAACAGAAGGCAGATGGAGGAGTTTGCAGTACAGAGAAAGCAAAATACCTTCTACCTACAAAGAGGGACAGCTATGAGAAAAGTTCAAACCCAGGAACCCCAGAGATGCTCAGAACTTGGAAACACAAAGAACCAGAGAGGCTCCAGATTCAGAGACCAGTAAAAAATGGGGAGAGATGCTGAACTGAAAGCAGAGAACTGGATGATAAGACCTTCAGCTTCCTTCCCCTGCTTAACCCTGGAAATACTGGCAGCCAGATAAAAAACCTAGTTTCTAGAGAAACTGAAGACCCCAGAGAAAATGTGTAGGTAGACATTTGGAAGCTCTATACCAAAATGATCAGGTCCCTGTTTAGTAACCCTACAGGGAAGCCCAACAGCTGACAAAACTTTGTCTAAAATTCAATCAGAAAGATTAAGTTCAGGAACTCTCCTTAAAGGTAGAACACAAAATACAAAGGTGGAAACGAGAGAAAACATAAGAAAATTAGAAGATCAGTCCAAGAGTCCAACATCTAAACAGCTGGGTTCCAGAGAGAGAGGGAGAGGGAAAACAGAGGGAAGGAAATTATCACAGAAAAACTAAAAGCAAACATCTCAAAATTGAAGGCATGAGTATTCACTGTAAATGTTTGAACATTGACGATACAGGGAAGATGCTAAAAATTTCAAGAGAGCAAATACTGGTCATATACAAAGAACTGGGTATAAGAATGGCAACAGACTTCTCAACAGCAAATCTGGAAGCCAGAAGACAACAGACAATGCCTTCAGGAATTCTATACTGAGTCAAACCAAACTATCAATCAAGTACGAGGGTAGAATAAAGATTTTCAAACACGTAAGAACATACAAAAAATCTACCTTAGGTATGCTTTCTTAGAAAGCATCTGTAGTTTAGACTCCACCAAAACATGGACGTGATCAAGGAGGAGGAGGAAGACATGGGATCCAGGAAGTAGGGAGAGGGGAGTCCCAGGAGGCTTAGAGAAATTACTAGTCCAGACTAGAGTCTGAGGAAACAGAGGGCTGTCTTTTTAAAAAAAAAAAAAAAAAAAAAATGTTTGACCACATGAGAAACAGAAGCCAGATGGGTCAATCTGTTAAGAGTTTGGGAATAATTAGTGATATAACAAATCAAGTAAAGCAGTTAACCCCTTGGTCAAGATCAGATCTGTATTTGTGTACTGTACTTGTTTCCAGAGTAAACAATAATTTAAAAAGAAAAAGAAAAAACCAATAAATGTTGATTTAAACAACAAGTGTGATGAACCTATATTCAGAGAATGGAGAAAGAGTAATTGGGTGTGTGGAGCAGTCTAAGAACGCGAATTAAAACTCTCATTTTCTGTAACATGATATCAGTAGGGGAATAACTGATTAATCAAATAAACAGCAAAATAAACCACATTTAGAAGTGGGGATAAGTATCAGAAGAAAAAGCTACAACTGGAAGTAGCACTCCATCCAGGATGCAACAGGAGCCTGCTTTTGTGTTAAACGCTTAATAATATTCTCTGACTTTTAAAACTATGTTCATGAGTTATTTTACTATTAATTAAAATTAAAACAAACAAGCTTTATCTCTAGAGATGGAAAATTGGGTTTGGGGTAAATAAAACGTTTATTTTTCACTGTATTCATTTCTGCACTGCTTAGATTTCCAAAAAAAACATATGCATATATAGCTTTTATAATTTAGGAAAGAAAGGGGAAAATTAAATTGCTCTATATGTTGTCCCAATCTAGCCAAAGGCAATAAAAGCTGAGGAATAAAAGCAGGAACATATTTAAACCTTTCCAAAGAGAATCCCCCAAGACTTGATGATTTACCAATGTGTTTAACCCCAGGGAGCAGAAAACTTCTTTGTATGCAGAAACAGAAAACATTTGAGAAAACCAGTCTATGGGAAATCTACCCTCAAGAGTAAGTAACTGATATATTAAGAATCATTTAGTGACAGGTTAAATTTAGGATGTGCTGAAGAAGTCTATGATGAGCCTAGTAAGAGTATGATCATCCATGGAAGGAAAGTTAATTATTATCCTTTTGACCACTTTGCAAACCGAGATGACAGCTACTTGTCCTCTTCTATTAATTGCAAATGGTGAAAGAAATACTTGTTTTATTACTCATGCTATATCCCTTAAAAATCTCTGATCAAATTTTCTCTTCAATCGACTCAAACTTTGTTTTAAAAGAGGAAAACTGTTCATTCTTTCACATTATAGTACTTACTTCAGAACAAAATACAACCCCAACTGAGTCCATTCATTTCTGAAATGACTACTCTTGACAAATCTCAAACACTTAAGCATTCTTGAGAATGACATTTACCATTCATAGATGAAAAAAGCATTCTTGAAGCAACTCCTGAAAATCAGGACTTAGCCACTTAGCTGGTATGTTGTCTAAGAGTATGGTTAAATAAAGATCTGCTGAAACTCATGGATGATTCATGCTTTTACTCTACCCTGCTCTTCCTCAAACAAGTCAGATTCCACAGCGTCTCACTAGCCACAAAATAGTTAGGTCGGTACCGGCAGGCTGGGCTGTTTAGAACACGATGCCATTAGCGAAGCTGAAGTCGTGCAACAAACTTTACCTTTACTCTTCTCCGTTTTCTCCCCTTTTCTTCCCCTGGAACCTGCTTCTCTCCTTTCTTTCTCTTTTTCCGCTTTCTGTCCTTGTGTTTGTCATGATCGTTTTTCTCTTCGAAGAGGCTAGAGTCGTGCCCCGAGCTGCCCGTGGAGAGCTCGGTGACTTCGTTCCCTCCCACTTTAAGGACCAGCTTCAAGGGCTTCTCCACATACTCTTAAAGAAAAGAAAGGTGGCTCGGTTAAAGCTGAAACGCGCGGGCGGTACTGACAATGCAGAGGGACCGCGAAGCCGGGAGAGCAGGCGGTGCAAAGGCCGCGGCGCGCGGTGGCTGCCCGCCCAGGCACCAGCTGAATGATAAGCACTCGCCGAGCGGTCGCAGCTGCGCCGCCCGCCCCGAATGCTCCTGGGCCGCCTCCCGCCAAGAGACCACCCGGGGACCCGGTGGACTGGGGTTCGAATCCCCGCCCCGCCTGGGGTCTGTGCGGCCTCAGGCGGGCCGCGCCCCCTCCGTGGGTCTGGGCCTGCTCGTGGGAGGTGCGGCCCCCGGCCCGCCTCGGCCGCCCGAGGGTAGACCGAACACATTCACCCCCGGCCGCGGGCTCGCCGCTCCCCGCCCGGCTCCCTCCTCACCCTCATAGAGGTGTTTGTCCGACTTGTGCTTCTTGTGCTTCTTGCCCATGTCCGACCGGGCCCCGGTGCCCGCCCCCCGCGCCAAGCCCAGGCCGTGCGGCGCCGCTTCCGGTCCGGGCCAGGCGAGCGGAGGGCGGGAGCGGGGCCCTCGAGACCCTGCGCCGCGAGGCAGGGGGACGGCGCGCGCCGACCGGCGCGAGGTCCCTCAGAGGAGACGAAGCGCGCGCGAGACGCAATCGGAGTCGGAAAGCGGCGGCGGGACGGCAAGCGGCCCGCGCAGAGAGGCGGCAGAGAGGGCCCGCAGCGAGCGCGGGGTGCGGCCGGCTGCGCCGAGCGGCCCCTGGCGGCCGGAGGGGGCGCTGCAGCCGACGGGCCAAGCGCGGAGTCCCGGCCTGCGGTAAAGCCCGGGCGCGAAGCGACGCATGGGCAGGGTGTTGATGGCCAAGAAGACTCCAGTCCCTTTTCTTCCTCTCATTCTTCCCTCCGTTTCCCACGCTCTCGCTCTCTCTCTCTCTCTCTCTCTCCCTCAACCCCGCCCTTGTCTTTCTGTACCTCCCTCCATCCTTCCTTCTCTCTCCTTTCTTCCTTTTTAATTTATTTTTTATCATTCTACTTTCCTCTTTCCGTCCTTTTTTTCCCTTATTTTTTTTTAAATCACCTTCCCCCCTCTTTCCTTCCTTTCTTACTTTAAAAAATTATCCTGGGTGGGGGGGGTGATGTGTGGGAGCCCTGTATGATGTTATGCATGTTTGTTTTGTAAGATCACGATTTTTACTGAATACTTATAGTTTATGTATGTTCATGTATGAATGATATACTTCAATAAGTTGTTTTTTAAAAAATTATCCTCTTTCCACCTCCCTTTCCTCCCATTTCCCCCTGCATCTCTTTCTTCCCTTTCACAATATTTATTGAACCCGGTACTGAGTACCAGATCCAGCAAAACCAGCACATTGGAAACTGAAGGATTCTAATCTAAAAAATAAATTTTAAAAAATTTTCATGTGCTGATATGTAAAGGTCTCCAAAAGTTATTATTAATTAACAACAACAAGAACAAAGTATGGATAGGGTATATTTACTAAGATCCATTTGTGGAAGTAAATGTTGATGTTGGAGTAGAAGACTCAAGGACTGGTTAACAGCCTTTGTCTCAGGAGACTAGGATGGGGGGAGTGGACTATTTTAACTTTGTACTTCTCTCTATTATTTGAAGTATTTTTGCGTGTGTTAAATTTTTAAAAAATGAAAAGATGAAATTTAGAAATTAAATTAGTATTAAAGACACCTGAAGAAATGATGGAAATATATCGATTGTCTGGGATGCACACCAAGGGGAGGGGGTTTCAGACTCTTGTAGATAGACGTCCACTCCTCAGCCCTGTTTCCAGCAGCCCTTCTCATTCATTCTGACCCCGAGATGCTGAGCTTGGCTAGGGCAATGAGTTAGTCACATTTCTGCTCATTGGTATTTACCCACAGATAGTGATGAGATGTGTTCACTACAGCACATCCATGATGGTCAGTGTTGGATGCAGGAAAACAAAATAATGCCCGTATTTTCTACTCAACAACCTTGTCAGATAAAAAGAGCAGATAGTATTCTTATTCCCAGATTATAGATGAGGAAATTAATGCCCGGACAAGTTAGTAGGTTGCCAATTAGTGGTGGGGCAAGACTCAAATGCGGATTTTCTGAATCTGAATCGCAAGGCAGGGATTCCAACTCATCTACCTTTTCTTTTTTCACTTAAAAAATGTTTTATTGAAGTATATCATTCATACATGAACTTACACAAACAAGTGTATAGTAAAAGTTGTGAAATTACAAAACAAGCATGCATATCAATACAGGGCTCCCATATATCACCCCACCACCAACACCTTACCAACTTGTCTACCTTTTTTTTTTTTTTAATGTTTATTTATTTATTTCTGAGACTGCTACATATCTCAGTAGGAAGGAGTACAGGGGAGTGGATGTGGCTCAAGTGGTTGAGCACCTGCTTCCCACACGGGAGGTCCCTGGTTCTGTCCCTGGTGCCTCCTAAAAACAAAAACAAAAAAAACAGACAAGCAAACTGAAAAAGCCAATTCAGGGTTTGCTGATGTGGCTCAGTTGTTGAGTGCCAGCTTCCCACATATGAGGTCCTGGGTTCAATCCCTAGCCCTGGACCTCAAAAAAAAAAAAAAAAAAAAAAAAAAGATGTACGGAGACAGCTGAAGCTTATTGAGAAGCTGCCTGTGCAGGGTACTTGGCTAAAGTATTATCCCCTTTCATCCTTATGCTAGCATGGTGAGAAGACCCCTTTCAGCCCTAGTGCACAGGTGGGGAAGACAAGTGGTTTGTCCAAGGTCACACAGCTTGCTGATCTGAGATTTGAATCTGTGTCTGCCTGCCTCCAAAATGCACATCCTAACCACCACTCCACACTGCTCTTAAAAACAAGACCCAGATAATCTCCAATGTCCCTTCATGCATGTTTGGAATAGCATTAGTTTAAAACAGATTCCAGAAGAAGAGTCAACATGCTCCTGTAAACATATAGGAATAGATGCCTGTGTGTTGAAAAGCATCAGAAGAGAATTGAAAGAAAGGAAATTGCTATTACTTGCTGTTCATGGTTTTTGGTGGCAGGTAAATGAAAAAGGAGAACTTGACGAATAAAAGATGAATGCTTAACTTTCAGGTTTTGTGATACTCTGGGGTAGGGGAGGGGAATGGTCCTGAACTTGGCCATGGGGAAAGGCTTCTTGGCAGCAGCAGTTGCACCACATAAGTAGAGGGAACCATCTCTGCTTGTGGGGGGAGGACAAGGCTGGCTCCGCACTTTGGTCAGTCCTCCCCAGGCTTTCCTACAGGTGTGGGCTTCTGTTATTTCCCCGGCTACAGAGTCTGCGGCTCAGCACCAAGGTGGGCATGCAATGGTTGCCTTTCTTTCCAGGGTGCACTGGGCTAACATGTCTCACCAGATCCCGAGGACACAGCCCCCAAAGCTCTGGGGGCACCTGCTCTGCACCTATCACCATGCCCAGAACCTGTGCTCAGTGTCCTCCCTGCAGCTCCGAGAGAATGATATATTCTGTCCATCTTACAGAGGGTAGAGCTGTGACCTACCCAAAGCCACACAAATGGGATGGACCACAGGTCTACTCGTCCCAGGGCCCTCCCTGGGTCTCTGCTGCCTGGGCTGAGCAGCCCCTGCTGTGGCAGTGTTAGGGGAAGACAGGAATTTCTGGTTACATGGCCAGTTGGTGGGAATAAGGATGGGCACCCAGGCCTGTCAACTCCCAGACCAGCGAAACCCACAGCCCTAGAGTCGGACAGATCGTGGGTCTCCTCACCTGTATAAAGGAAAGATAATAGTGCCTGCTCTGCAGGGTGCTGTAAGGAGTCAAGGAGAGAATGTGGTCAAAGCACTGAGTGGAATGTATGGTGTATAGTAAGAGCTCAACAAATATCAGTTGCTGTTATTAATTCAAATAATTTGTGATCCTTTAAAAACATACTTCAGTTACTATCACTGCTCTGCTCAAAATGGTCTCATGGTCCCCATCTCACTCAGGGTCAAATCCTTACATTGGTGGGCTCAGTGGAGGGGGACGAGGAGGAGGGAGGGAGGCATGGAAAAGGATGGCCACTGGGGGGTGTGCTATTCCCAGGAAATCGCCTCTGCCCAGCCCAGCTCTGAGCTGGCCCCTCTTTAGGCCCCCGCCTCTCCCCAGAGGAGTTGCTGTCCAGGGGCCTCAGGCTGGGGTCTCCCCAGCAGCTGGGCCTCAGGCCCTGGGTGCCTGTGAGGAGGGGCACTAGGACACAGCTGGCATGCTGGCCACCCCACCCTGGGGTAGACTGGTGGGCAGTGGTACTCCCGGGAGGTCTAGTTTTGGGAGGCCTGTAGGGGATCCTTTCTCAGGTCTCCCCCAACAGCTGAGGCAAGAAAGAGGCTTATGGGTGAGGCGGGGTTGTGCAGGCCCCCATGATCCAGACAGACTGAAAGGCGTGGACAGTGGGGGCTTCCCAGCCCTCTCCTCAGCTGCACGCCTCAACCCCCTCATGCAGTCGTGAAGCCAGGTGAGGAAGTCCCAGGACCCAGCGTCCTTGGGCTAGTTGCCTCTTCTCTTCCTTCCTTCATCTGTCTTGAGTTTTCTCCTCTGAGGAAGAGGCAGGGCAAACTATGTTTAGCCTGGGTGGTTTGACCTGAGGGCAGGGACAGGGAGGAGTGCAGAGACTTTGTGCACAGTGAAGGGATGTGGGACCTGTAAAGGAACTTAGAGGGGGCAGGAAGGGTTCATGCTCGTGCCCTGGGGTGAAGGGATGATAGGAGGGGGCACTTCCGGAGCCCAGGCCCCCAGAGTGGCCACAGCAGGTGCCCCAGTTTGGGCGCATGGGAGGGTCTGGGGATTCCTGGTGCCTGCAAGTTAGTCAGTGGGCAGGTCTGTGGGGAGGCAGTGGCTGAGGTGATTTGCTGTGACAGGCTGTCGTCAGTGCGTCAGTGCGGCTTCCAGGGTTGCTCATGGTTGCTGCTGGAGCTGCCCCAGCTGCTTGCCTCTGAGTGAGCAGTGAGAGGCGGCCGACTGCAGCTGTCCAGTGGGGATGCTGTGCCACCCCCACCCTCCTGCCCTCAAGCTGCCTGCTGGGAAGCAGTGAGGCCAAGCTAGGTGCTCACTGCCGCCAACTCCAAAAGTCATTTGGACTTTGATCCTGGCCATGACAAGGATAGGCCTGGAGACTCGGATCAAATAAGGATCTAGTGCTTCCCCTCCCTCCCCGCTTTCCTCCCTCCCTTCTCCCCTCTCTCTCCTTCCAATATTTGTTGAGTGCCTACTGTGTGCCAGGCACTGTGCTAGGTGCTGGGAACACAGTGGGTGCCAAACAGTTTAAGGTCTGGTGAGGGAGACACAGGTGAACCTGTGATTGCACAGATAGTTGTTAACTGTAATTGGGCTGTTATGAAGGAAAATAATGGGGTATGATAATAGGGACTCTGACCCAGCCTGGGGGTTCAAGCAAGGCCTCCTGGCTGAAGCCACACCTCCTGCAGGATGAGTTTGAATAGTCTAGAGGCCAAGCCTGAGATGGGGATTTATTGGGGCAGCAGCCAGGAAAACCCTATGAGGAAGTCAGGGAAGCAGGATGGGGCAGACCTAAAAGCAAAGCAAGGATGAGGTCTCAGCTTCAGCTTCAGCCCATGGTGTGGCTAGCGGTGGGGAGGTTGTTGGTGGATCTGGAACCTAAATGGTACCACAGAAGAGGCTCACCTTGAGGAGAGGGGCTTGTATCCCATGTCAGGCCCAGTGGCCGCCCAGCAGAGGTGACTCTGGTTTGTCCCAAGGCAACTGTTGTGCCCTTGGCAACCTCAGAGCAGCTGGCGGTGGGAGGCCCTGCTCTGGAAAGGGCGGCTGAAAGGGAAGGTGGTACATTCAAGGAAGAGACAAGGTCAGATTTGGTGCAAGAGAGAGAAGGCGGACAGGGCCTGGACATAAAGCTGGGGAGGAAGGTAGGGCTTGGGTGGGCAGAGCCTTTTGAGAAGTGGTAGATATGTTTGACTGTAAAGAGATTTGCATCTTAAAAAGAACACTTGGGGGTTTGGGAGACCAGGCAGGGAGAGCAGCTAGGAGCTGATGTGATCTTCCAGGGGAAGAGGGCGTTAGCTTGGACAGTGTGGGAGCCACGGGGATGGTGAGAGGGAACCATTTGAGAGTTATTTAGGGGGGTAGCTTAGGAGGCATCTACTGAGATGCCTGTGAACTACCAATGGAGAAGAGGCTGAGTATGCACTTGTCTGGGCTCAGAGGAGACATTTTACACAGAGACACCTTTGGAACCCCAGGAGTAAATGAGCTCACCCGGGAGGGTGGAGGAGCATGGCCAGCGGAGGCAGAGCTCTGAAGTCAGTAGAGGAGGAGGAAGCAACAAAGGAGACCAAGCAGGAGCAGCCAGAGGCAGGAGGAGACCAGCCGAGGGTGGCTTCCGGGAAGGGAGGCTGGGGCACCAGCAGCTGACTGAAGGCACAAGGAGGAACAGAGCTGTGCCTGGCTTCGGGGAGTCTCCAACGCCTAGAAGAATCTGGTTAGGGAGACAGGGCCAAGGAAGTATGACTGCACGTGCAAAGGCACTGAGGTGGGGAGGCTGGGGGGCTGGTGGGAACCGTGCTGGGATGGGGCTGGGATGCTGGGAAGGCAGAAGGGCATGATGAAAAAGAGAAGTAGAGGTGAGACTGCTGAGGCTTGAGTGTCTCAAGTGTGGACTTGATTCTGTAAAGTGGGATAAACCAGATCCAATGGCCTCCTTGGATAAAGCTGGGCATTTTCCAAGAGCCCAGGGCTGGGGAGGACAGCCAGCAGCCCAAAAATGGTCCTGCAGGCCTGACACATGTGTCCCCTTGGAGCCCTGCCCTGGCGATGGGGCCCAGGATCGAATTCTCCTCATAGGAAGTTGCAGCATACTTGGTAAACCTTTATTAGACTCTGGCTGTGGGCGTGGAACATGTAGTATGGATCTCTAAAGACCAGGAGTCCTGGTGCTGCCGAAAGACAGCTGTGAGACCTGGAGTCCTCTTGCCCGCTCTGGGCCTCATCTTCTCCTTCTAGAAAGAGCTGCAGAAAGTTCTAGGCTGGCTGTTTTCAAACTCTGTTGGTTCTGGGGAATTGCTTCTGATGCTCTGGCCTCTGGCAGTGCCTGATAAAGATTTTATTTAAAATAGATGTATATTGGTATGTATTGTGAAAATTTTGATTTTTACCCACAATAAAAAAAAAAAAAAATAAAATAGATGCATATATTGTAGATTTGTCTTGATTCTGTTATTTAGTTTTAAACTTTTTTAACCTAAGTAATATATGTTCACTATAGGTAAGTCTGAAAATACAGATAGGCACAAGGAGGAAGTTTAAAATTGCTCCTATTCGTACCACTTTATTATTTTTTAAAAAGATTTATTTATTTATTTCCTGCCCCCCCCCATTGTTTTGCACTCACTGTCTGCTCTCTGTGTGTTTTTCTGTGTCTGCCTGTCTTCTCTTTAGGCAGCATCAGGAACTGATCCTCAGACCTGCCAGAGTGGAGACAGATGCTCAATCTCTAGTGCCACCTCAGCTCCCTGGTCTGCTGTGTCTCTTATTGTCTCACTTCTGTGTCTCTTTTTGTTGCATCATCTTGCTGCACCAGCTCTCTGCACAGGCCAGCACTCCTGCATGGGCCAGCTCTCTGCTCAGGCCAGCTTGCTATGCGGGCCAGCTTGCTTTTCACCAATCGAACCCTGGACCTCCTATATGGTAGATGGGAGCCCAATTGCTTGAGCCACATCCACTTCCCCCTACCACTTTCTATTAACATTTTGGTGTATGTCATTCTGGAAATTTTCCAATTAAAATTATTATACTTTTTTTTGCATGCTAAAAATGTTTTTTTTTCCCCCAATTTGTTTTTCAAATTAGAGTTTTGTAGGAATTCTCATTTCCCTGCCTCAGGAGATGTATTGGCTATACTCCTTTACCATGTGATACAGGGTATGTATTCTAGAGCCTTGCCACTCAGAGTGTGGGCCAGTTACATTAGCATCACTTGGGAGCTTGTCAGAAATGCCAGAAACTTGCCCTCCCCCTGAACTGTGGCATCAATTTACATCTTTAACAAGACCCCTGAGTGATTCATATATATGTATTAAAGTTTGAGAAGCACCGTTCTAGAACATTAGATTATACCTACGCTTCATTTTCTTGGATAAGACAAAGGGAGGCTCCCTCTAAAGTTAGAACAACTAGACACTAAAAGGAGACCTTTGACAAAACTAGACAAGCTCAAATGCTCATTTTCTTTTTAACTGGAAGGATAGAAAAGATTTAAGGGACTTTTTCATTTGTCTCAATTATTTTTAAAAGTATATGTTTTTATTAGAGAAGCTGTAGGTTTACAGAAAAATCATGCATAAAATTCAGAGTTCCTATATACCACCCTATTATTAACACCTTGCATTAGTGTGTTGCAATTGTTACAATTCATGAAAGAACATTTTTATAACTGTACTATTAACTATAGTCCATTGTTTACAATAGATTCACTGTGTTTTGCAGTTCTATGTTTTTTTAAAATTTTTATTCTAGTAACATATATATGACCTAAAATTTCCCCCTTTTAACCACATTCAAATATATAATTCAGTGCTGTTAATTATGTTCACAATGTTTCCGTCAACACAAATAAAACCTTGGTACTAAAATATATTTTTAACTATTAAAACACTGAAAAAAAACCTGATAAAAACCAAAACCCCATGCATGTGCAAATTTATTATATAACCAATTTTTATGCTTTGGAAACAAATAGCACATTAAAAATTGGGTCTTGGTTGAATAATGTTATAAAAAAGTAAATGTTAGAACTTTTAACTTAAAAGAATAAAATACATTCGTACTAACAAGCTATTGCTTTTATTTCTTACGCATAGGGGTTCTGCTGAAGACTTCATTTGAAATAAGGAGTTGCTAAAAATCCTTGAAAATCACCGAATGATATGACCTCTAGGGGCCCTCCACGGCTCTGTGGTTCAGTTAGATAAAATACTGTAATGATCAGATGTTTTTCTTTTTAAAATTCCATCTCTTAGCAGACCACTAAGCCATACAGATTAGTGGAGTTTAGATGTGCATCTGAACAAAGTCATCTGGAACATGATGCACAGTTAGCACACCAGCCTGGAAACCAGGATGCCTTGTCGTCATCCTCATCCTCAGATCGCTCCACCTCTAGGTGACAGTCAGGATGCTTCTCTTCGGTGGTGACAGAAACCCACCCCTAGCAAGGCTGAGCTTCAGGTATGGCTACATTGAGGAGCTCAGATGATGGCAGAAGATTCAGGCTTTCTCAATCTCTTGGCTCACTTCCTTCGACATTGGCCTCCTTCTCAGACAGTGCCCCGAGTCTCCATCACCTCCAGACTGACATCTTCACAGATCCCAGACTGGAGAAGAGAGAATGCTCCTTTCCCATGGTGGTCCAGCAAAAGCCACGGGGTTATCTGATTAGACCGATTTAGATCATGTGTCCATGCTGAACCAATCACTATGAAGATGTGGGGGTGGAAATCAGTAATAACCTAAGCCTAGACCACAAGTCTGTCCCTGGAGCTTGGCCTAAGTTGGGGAACCCCAAGGAAAATTACAGTGCAGTTACCAGTTAAGGAGATTGGATACTGGATAGGCAAAACAAAGCAAAGACAAATCCAAAACAGCCACTAAACTCAGTTTCTCCACCTGCCATGTGGGGTTAAATCCTCCCTGTCTAGAGGGGAATATTTGTGCGAGGGTCCAGTGAAGTGAGGACATGAACCATGGGGTTGACTATTATCGGCTCAGAAATGAACAGGCCCCCAAAGCACCTCACTGCAAAACTTTGGCTGACACTATGTAAAAAACATACTGGATTTAACAAAATCAACTCGCAGCACAAAATGTCAAATTCACTCTGCCCACTCCGCCCTCCGAGACAGGGCACCACTAAAGAGCTGGCAGTAAGGCTCTTACCTATTGATGGAATTCTGATCAGTCTGGTTCATGCGGTCCCTGCTCATGGGAGAGGCAGCTGAACCTATTTGCTCGGGAAATACAACCAGGGAGGTGTTTTCTGCCTCTCTCTTCTGTGAGCTTGTCTTTCCAAGGCCTGTGGGGCTCAGACTTGGAATTGCTGACACTCTCAGCCCAGGGAGAAAAATTGTGAGATCAGCTAGATCTATTCATGCTAAATTTTACAACATCATTGATTACTTAAACTTAGACCTGCTGGTGGCTTGCTGCTGTTTAACCACACACATAGGTAAGTTTTGGGAGGCACGGATGAATGGGCTGCTTCTAGTTTCTGAAGCAGAAAAGGAAGAAAAAGTTTTCCCTTTATTCAGGGGGAGAAAGTTTGGGGTGGGAAATACCGCCTTCTCCTCCATTCTTGCCTGTGCAGCTTTCACTGGGGGTACGATCGCCTCAAAGCCTTCCCAGATGCATCCAGATGGAAGAAATAACCCCTCCTCTGGGCGCCCTTGACATTGAGTTAGCAAGAGACACCATATCTCCACGTGCTCTCCCCATGACAGCCAGAGTGACCTTTAAAAAGGTAGCTCAGATGACCTCATTGCCCTGTCCACAGGCCTTCTTCAGTGGTCTCCCATTGCATTCAGTAAAATCTGAGCTCCTTGCCTGGCCTCCGAGGCCCTGCATGATCTGTCCCCCAGGCCCTCCTCTTGGACTCCATCTTCTGCCATGATCCACTTTTGCTCATTACTCCTCCAGCCAGAATGTGCCTAATTCTAGTCCCTTGAACAGGCCACACTCTTTCCCCATGCAGGACCTTCTCTCATGCTGTTCCCTTATTCTGGAATGCTGTTCCCTCTCTCTTTATATGGCTGGCCTCTTCTTGTCTCTCACCACCTCAGAGAGGTGACTCTAAAATCCTTGTCCAAATGAGTCCCTTCTTAGTGTCTGATCTTTTCCAATTTCCTTTACGACACATCAAATTTGCAATGACATGCTTGTCTATCGTCTGTCTAAGCACTTCGTGAAGACCAGGGCTGTGTCTGTTTTTCTGTTTTGCACTCTGCTGTGTCCCCAGCACCCAGCACTTAGCACACACATAATGCACGCTTGCCACTCAAATGATTAGATGGCAGGAGTCCTCTCTTATGATGGGCAGGTCTTCCCTTTTCTGAATTCTCCGGTTGTCCCTGGCCACATGCAGCTTATGCCTTCTCCCAGGCAGGGACTGGGGGCAGGGTGTGGTGTCACACTCCTCTCTGTTCCCCTCGAAGCACTTAGCACGGTGTCTGGCCTGGAATGGGAGTCCAGTGGGAATTACTGAGTGAATTCACGTTGGAAGTAGGCTCCCTCTTCACCCCTCCACCCCCTTCCTCACGTCCCCACAACTTGACTCTGGAAGCTGCGTAGACAGTGACTATGTGATGAGAGTTCAGTGTCCCTGTGCCACTTCAAGATCAAAAACTCTTCCACTGGGGTGTTGTGGGGCTTGAGCTTCACCAGGGCAATCCGAACAGGCTCCAAGTGTTATCTTTCTCGAGTAGCAAAAGGTACAGTCTAAGATAAGCCTGGGGATCCCCTCCAGGGCGCAGGTAAGAGAGGTGGGGAGGATGGAGAATGCAGTGGTGGCCACTCAACCTTCCAGGCTCTCATTTCGCCAGATATTAATTAAGCAAATAGTGATTGTGCAGGCCCTGTCGGGGCCTCAGGTAAGAACCTCAGGGGGCTCAGAGTTTCATAGATAGCTCCATGACTTTGCCCTTTCCTAGCTGTGGGATCATTACCTAACTTCTCCAAAGCCTCTATAAAATGGGGTAATAAATGAACCACCCTTGTTGGTGATGAGTCAGTGAGGTGATGCACACAAAGTTCTCAGCACTGACAGTGCCAGGCTTCATAAGGGCTGGCAGTCATTATTATGTGCCATGTCTCAGGCAGGGACAAGAGTCACCTGTAGCCCACTGCTGGCCTCCTCCCATTTACCATGAGCTGTAGACATAGCTGCCCTCTGGTGGCAATTACGCTGAGTGACCACTTGGCCTCCGGCCCTTGCCGTCCTGAAACCTTGGCATCTGCCTGTTCCAACAAGGTCCAGCTGACTCTCCCAGTCTTGACCTTTTACTTGCCTGGGCCCGTGAGATTTCCCAGATCTTCTGCCTTTCCAGGTTTCCAAGGCTATTCTTCCCAGTTAATAAGGTCTACCACTGTCTAGAGCTGTGGGACCAAACGGGAGAAAGGCAGGGATCTCACGGGTATTTTTTGCTATCCAGCATCCATCAAGTTTTCTCTTCCTCTGAAAACAGCATCCTGATTTCCCTACAGGGAGCGTCCCCTCCCCTTCATGGCTGAGCTGCCAATGAGAGCATCCTAATTCCCAGGGCCAGTGATTGATTCCGGGATGGGCAGATTACTCAAGCCTGCAAATCAGGGTCCCAGAGCTCCCAGGTCCAGTCATTGGTTCAGGAGTTGGCATGTGATTTTCAGGCCTGGCCAATGAGAACCTCACAGCTCCTGGCTAGTGATTGATGCAGGGACAGACATGTGACAGATCTGATCAATGTCACAGGGTCTTTGAAGGGAACTTTTGGTGATGAGACTTCTTAGAGAGTGCTAAGCATGAGTATGTCAGCCTGGAGCTTTTGGGACATCTGTGCCACTTGAGAGGAGAATAAAGTCAATGGAGAAAGCAGAGCAAAAAGCCAGTGTCCTGGAGATGATGTTTGAGTGCCTGGATCCAGCCGTGCCTGAAGTTCAGCAACCTCTTAACACTTTTCAACTCAGTGGGTCAATGCATTTCACTTTTTAGTTTTGGCTAGTTTGAGTTGGCTTTCTGATATTTGCAACTGAAAGAACACAGAGGCTGATCTGATTACCTGGAATACCAGTACACACACACACACACGTATTTCATTCATTCCTTCATTCATTACCACAGTTTACTGAGCACTCCTTCTGTTCAGAGCTCTGAGCACTGCCTGTTCTCAGAGCAAACAGAGTTGATCTTGCCTCAGCACCGGACCTCAGGAGTCCCAGGAATGGAGACCTGAAGGCCAACACCTTGCTCAAGTGTTTTCAAGAGCAGTGGAGGCTATTCTCAGCAGGGCCAGCTAGGTAATTTGCAGGGTTCAGTGCCGAATGAAAATGAGGGAAATTTATTCATCAGTTATTAGGAATGTCAAGGTGGCAACAGCAGAGCATTAAGCTAAGTGCAGGTGCCTGGGTGACTATCCAGTCCACTCACCCATGAAGCCAGCCCTGGAGGTCAGCCTGGGATCATATAGGCTTATGAGTGAGGAAACATCATATAGACGATTCCTAAATGGTTCTAATTTTAGGTCTTCCAACTCCTGGCTCCTTGAAAAAGGAATCTTTGGCAGAATACAGATCTGGGAAGAGAAGACTGGCTGAGAAGTGCACATAATGGCATGAGCCTGGAGGGGAGTGTGCTGTGGTCACAAAGAAAGACTGTCCTGCCTGGAAGGGAAGAGAGTTCCTGGGAATAGAAATATCTCAAGGCTGTACCAGACAAACCTGGGGCTGAGTCCCACTTTGATCTTTAGTAGCTGAGTGACCTTAGGCAAGTCACTAACCTCTCTGAGTACAGTTTCATGGAATAGAAAGTGGGGTGATATCACCCCCAACAGGTTTGTAGTGAGCAGCTAATGAGATCATATCTATGAAAAACCCTTTATAGATAATACGAATATTACCATAGTCTACTGGTACTATATATATATTTTTAACATTTCATAACATCTCTGAAATTGGGATGCATCTTACAATCATTGATGTGATATAATTTAATTGACTGCTTTTATTTTTTCTTCGTGTGTCCTATAATTAGTGGCATCTCATTAATGGATTTGATGAAATGGTAGTTGAAGGAGTCATAGGTGTTATTTCTGCCCCCTGCCACCCTTGCCAAGTGAGCTCCCAGGGAAAAGGAGTGACACTTTTCATCTCTGCCTTCTCACCCCACCCTTACCTCCAAGAGCTTGGCACAGATCAGTGCCCAATTAATGCTTTAAGCTCTGAGGATGGCAAGTGGCCAGCTAAAAGGTTTGACAGAAAGGGCTTTTAATCAGCCAAACCCAAACCTCTCACCTTCCAGTTAACTTGGCAACTTGGGGCTGAGGAGTAGCCATCTGTGCATTTTGTTTTTGTGGCCGCCCAGCGTCCATTCTCTGCTATTGCTGTTCAGCCCTCATCCATTCTAAGGAGACACAGAGGAAATCCCCACCTCCAAAATTAACTCGATTAGCATATCACATCTCTTTGGCCTCTGATTGGCTTAGGGATGAGCCTGTGATCCAATCAGAACCTCTGAGATACAACAAGACTTTTGCTGGGTGGAGCTGCCACACACTACCCAGTCCACACCCCTTTGGCATTTGCTACCTCCACGCACAGGACCTGAACTTCCAACTACCAGGCCTTGGCACTCTTGGCTCAGGGCTCTCGCTTTGCTCTGTCCTTGCATGCAGCAGGTCAGAGTACCAAAAATTAACGCTACCAAGGAGCAGCCAGGGCTAGGACCAGGGCAAAGCAAGCGAGGCACCTTGGGTGCAAAATTTGAGGAGATGTGCCTGCCTCCCCTTAGTCCCAGCCCCTCACTGAGTGGCTGAAAAGAGCTGGTGGACAAATCTCCTACTTCCTCTGAGGTGCATGTTCTATGCTGTGGCTCAGAGTTCCCCAGTGGGATTAAGCTCTGGAGGCCCCCGCAGATGACCGGCTTGAGCACACACATTTCATTGGCTTTGTTCCCTTCCCTGGCTCATTTCCCACTCCTCTACCAGTGTGTCCTGTGATCATCTCCCAAATAAACCACTTGCACTCATATCCCTGTCTCTGGGTCTGCTTCTGGGTGAACTCAAACCAAGAGAGTGGCTCTAGGAGCTGCTGACAGCTGTCTCGACATCCCTGAGGGGCAAGGCCTCCAAGGATGGAGCCCACATAGGGGAGAGCAGAACTGGGAGATGGCAGGAAGGTGGTTTTTTAAAAGATTTATTTATTTCTCTTTGCCCAACCCCCCATTTATTTTGCGCTCACTGTCTGCTCTCTGTTCTCATTTGCTGTGTGTTCTTCTGTGTCTGCTTGTCTTTTCTTTAGGCAGCACCGGAAACCGATCCCGGGACCTTTCTAGAGTGGGAGAGAGGTGCTCAATCTCCTGCACCACTTCAGCTCCCTGGTCCACTCTGTCTCTCATTGTCTCTCCTCTGTGTTTCTTTTTGTTGTGTCATCTTGCTGTGCTAGTTTTCCCCTCGGACCAGAACTCCTGTGCGGGCCAGCTCTCTGCTTGGGTTAGCTCGCCTTTATCAGGAGGCCCTGGGAATCGAACTCTGGACCTCCCAAATGGTAGACAGGAGCCCAATTGCTTGAGCCACATCCGCTTCCCAGGAATTCGGTTTTAATAAATCATGCACCACAGTTCAGATGCTTTGTGAAATTCTCCGTTAGATGCCTCTGTCCCCCTGTAATTTTTCTCTCACCACCAGCTATCTCTTCTCTCTAGCTTAACCCTCTCCAGGAATTCTATTGTCCAGAACTATTGAGCTTGCTCTCTCAACTACTGTGGCCCACTCAACAAAATCAGTCTTCATGGGGATTCACCATTGTTCAGATATGGGTGGGAGGTTGTAAAGAAAAAGACAAAAGTGCATGTTTGAAAGTTGATATAGGGTGAGTGGGCTGTATCTGTGTGGCATGTGCACATGTGCCTGGGTATATTTGTGGTACTTGGTGGGACTCATCTTGCAGGTGCCAATGTCAGGAAATACTATGTAGCCTAGTCTACTGCAAACTCTACTGGAATCCAAAACCCAGGAGTAGAAACCCTCTCGTCCTCTCTCGTCCCTTTTTGTCTTTCATGAGTCAGGTCATGTGTCCTACTCATCTCTGCTGTTCTCAGTTTGCTCTGTTCTTTCTCCTCCTCTCTGCGTCTAGTGGATCCAACATGGTCATCCAGCCATTTTATCCGATGGCCTGGCCCCTGTTCAAATTCTTCATCAAGAATCTGAGAGGGGGAAGCTGATGAGGCTCAGGAGACTGAGCTTCCACCTACCACATGGGAGGTCTGTGGTTTGGTTCTCGGTGCCTCCTAAAGAAGGCAGTGAGGTGGCATGATGGGCAGGTTTGGCAAGCTGTCACAACAAGATAATACAACAAGATACGCAAGAAGAAAAAATATAATGAGAGACACAACAAAGCAGGAAGCAGAGGTTCCTGGTGCCTCCTAAAGAAAACAAGCAAGTCGGTGAGGTGACGTGACAGGCAGGTGCAACAAGATGATGCAACAAGAGACACAAGAAGAAAAAACACAATGAGAGACACAACAAAGCAGGGAATGGAGGTGGCTCAAGCAATTAGGTGCCTCCCTCCTACATTGGAGGTCCTGGGTTCAGTTCCCAGTGCCTCCTAGAGACACAGCATCCAGCAAATGCAAACGAGGGGGTGGGGAGAAATACATACATAAATAAAGTAAATCTTAAAAAAAAAAAAAAAGAATTGGAGAGGCTCTGTCCAACTGACCATCGATGAGCTGCCCTTGGGCAGGGTGTCAGCCCTGGGCCAGCCAACTGTGGCTGTGGGGTTGGAGGAGGGAACTGGGCAAGGAGCAGCCAATGAAACATCTTCAATAGCTCCACCCCCCACTGATGCCTGCTCCAAGAGCTTGGAGGGGTGACTGCGGTTGATGAGCACCATGTTAAGACCAACAGCCAACAAGACTGACTTTAAGTCAGGCAGGGGACACGCACGACCTCGTTTATAATGATTTTTTTAAGTGTACAAATCTTAAGTGTACAGCTCAATACTTGTTTAATATTAATTTTTTGAAATTCTCACAACCACCCCACGATATGGGTGCGATCGTCATCATCTGCATTTTACAGATAGGGAAACTGAAGCTCAGCGAAGTGAATTCACTTGCCTAAGGGGTAGAGCTGGGCCGTGAGCCCAGGCAGCGCAACTCTTACACCTGAGAGCCTGAGCATGACAGTATCCTGGCCTGTGCTACCAGGTCACCTTCAGGCACAGGCACAGCCCAGTGCCATCCAAGGCAGCGAGAGGGAGATGGACTGGGTGACATTGATTCCCAGAGTGCACAGGGTGCCAGGCAGAAGGAATCCAGTCTGGCTCTCCCCTCTTGGCCATCCTTTTCTCTGCCCAGGCCTCCCCCGCCTGCTCACTTGGTGCTTTCCTCTGCTTTTCCCGGGCAGCACAGCCGCAGCTGGAGGCAGCCTCTGGGAACGACCAAGAGGCTTTATGATGTGCAGATGGTGTTTCCGCCGAGCCCCTTGCTTTTCATGTCGGTGGCCTCTGGGAGTGGGGCCAGCCCAGATGTCCCTGATCGTGAGAAAGCCTCCCCTGGCAAGGTTGGCACGAGACGTCAGCGACGGGGGTCTCAGGCCAGCTCCAGCTTGGTTTCTTGGGTGCGGAGGCTGGGTTGGGTGCTTGCGAGGCAGATGACTCTGTGTCATTGGTGGTCAGGTCCGAGGATCAGGATGGGGCGCCTGCATAGCCTGGAATATCACTTCTAAGTGTGCAGACACAAAGCGACTCTTTTTTTTAACCGGGAGGTCCCCGGGATTGAACCCGGGTCCCTCCATATGGGAGACAGACGCCCAACCAGTTGAGCTACATCCGACCCCCAAAGCAACTCTTAATGTCATCTTTTTTTTCCCTCCTACTTTTTTTTTTTTTAAATTAAAGACTCTTAAGATTACATAAATTTTACATTGAAAATATAGGGGATTCCCATATACCCCACCCCTCCCCCACTTCCTCCATTAACAACATCTTTCATTAGCATGGTAAATTTGTTTCAATTGATGAACACATATTGCAGCATTGCTACTAACCATGGGCTGTAGTTTACATTATGGTTTACACTTTGCACCGTGCCATTTTATACCTTCTATGTTTTATTTTATCTCACTCTCAAGCTAGCTATGGTCCCAGACTGCCTCTGCCATCAGAGGAGGCAGGAACAATCTCACCTCTGCCATCAGAGGAGGCAGAATAGGGATAAGTGTGTCTCCCCCATTAGACTAAGAGTCACCAGTATCAGGGAAGATGTGACTCCTCCATCAGATTGGGAGCTTGCCAAGGTTAGAACGAGGTGCCTGTCTCTTCCATCAGGCTGAGAGCTCTGCAGGGATAAGGGGAGTGGGGATGATGGTGCCTCTTCACCTTTCTCCTCCCAGAATGCTCAGCCAAGGCTCTGCCCCCAGAGGACGCCTCACACAGGAGAGAGGCCTGTGTGACCATCCTAGGGTGCAGGTAACTTTCAGCCTGGACCCTGCAGAACTGCCCTTGCCCAGATACATGGGAAGCCTCAGGGTGGGGTGGGGACAAAGCAGGTGCTGGAGATACTTGGCAGGTGGTGTCAGCTAAAGCAGGTGCTGGAGATTCTTGGGTGAGTTCACCACAGACTATGGGGAGGCACCGTTAGAAAAGGAGGGATAAATTGTTGTGTACCTGGAAGGATCTCTTCAGGGGCTTGAGGACCCGCTGCCCCCTCCCACATGTGCTTTTCTCTGATCCTGACTCTCCAGGGAGCTGGACTCCCTCTCTCTTTGGGAGGACACACAGATGGCAGCCTAATGTCATGCTGGCACATCACTGCCAAGGTGCCAGGAAATCTCTGCTATGAGCCTCCCCACCCTGGCGCTGGGCCCAGCTGTACTTCTGGGAGGAAGGAAGGGTGGTTGGGGATCAGCTGTGACAAGAGTTTCCTCCCTGGAACCTGTGAAGGGGCAGAGGAGTGGAGGAGGAGCTGGGACCTGGTTCTGCATCTGGTCAGAGGGAGGAGGCAAAGAAAGTAGGTGCGGGTGAGCTGTTCCCCAGGCCGCTTTTCCTGGTGCAGGCCCTCTGTGGGTTTAGAAAGCAGATGGTGACCTATCGCCTGGCGGACAGCCCCCAGAAGTACTTTCTGGGCCTGGAGTTTGTGGACAGGCACATATCACATACTCTTGGGAAGGGAGTGCAGGCTATGTGCTTGATTGTTGATCAGTGGTCAGATTGTGCAAACTCTTTCTTTTGCCGAAACTGGGTAAAATGAAGTTTTGTTCTTAGTTCAACTCATTGGGTCCAGTTAGAATCACAGATTCAAGGAGGTCAGAGGGAAGGAGTAGAGACTCATTCCACCTGTGGCTTTTAAATAGTATGCTTTAATTGACAGAATTAAAAAAAAAAAGCCTGGAGCTCTTACCCTGAAATCCAATGTGGGTAACATCAAAACAGAGAAGCTCTGTTTAGACTCTAAACTTTAGAGCGAGGTGGGGGTGAGTGGGATGGGGGGCTCAGGAATGCTCACCGATCCCCAATTTTCTCCAGCACCTGAACATGTCTGGGGCACTCTAACTCTCAACTTTTACAGCTAGGGCGTCAGAGGCACAGAGAAGGGAATGGTTTGCCTGAGGTCTCATCAGCAGTGGGTGACACTGCAGGAGAGAGGGCTGCTGGAGAGGCTGTTTAGTAGTAGGACTGGCCTGACCCCATCTCCAGGCCAGTGGCGCATCCGTGAGCCAAGACTCCACTCTGGGCACTGCTGCCTACAGGGTAGGAGGAGACTCCGCCTGTTAGGGTGGGGCCTGGCCCTTTTGCAAGAGGGTCAGCTGTGGTCCAGAGCGGCCGGGCTCCCAACCCACATGGGTGTCAGGTGGGGTGTCCATGCAGGTCTGGGTCAGAGCTGCCTTTGGTTCTGTGCCTCCAGGATCTTCTTCCCTTGTCAGTCTGCTGATAGAGACCCTCCCGTGGGCCATCTGCTCAGGCCACCCCAGCTGTGGGAAGCCGTGAGAAGCATCGTGAGAAGTGGGTTCTGACAGGAAAGCTGCTGGGGTGTTACTAAGGGGCTGTCGGTTGCAATTAGGGCAGCGGCCTTTCCCTCTCCGCCACCCCCCTCCTGCTCAGGACAGCCTCCCAGCAGCTCCTTCTGGGACCTGGTGGGGTCTGGGGTGAGCAGGCCTTACTGTCAGCCATCACGGAGCCCCCAGCTCTGGAGCCCATTGTTGAGTTTCCCGGGGCGCAGCTCCAGCGACCTCCAGTCTGTCCCTCAGCCCCCCACCAGGCGTGGCCGGGCCCTTTGAGAAGGCCAGGCCTGGAGGGCTCCGGCACTGCAGGCGGGCCCGCCTGAGATTACCTAGGTGTTCTGGTGACTTCTGAGGGTGTCGCATGAAAGAGAACGCCCAAATCAACAAATCTGCCATTGTGGCTTTGAAGAGACTGTTTCAATCACTTTATTTTGTCTTTATGTCAGGTTTGCCAGATGGCTTGGGTCTTTCTAGGTCCTGTACCGAGGGGGCGCAAAGAGAACTGGTGAGGCTTCAAAGCTCCTTTTTAATCTTTAGCAACATCACAGCGACTGGGAAACTGCCTCGGCTCCCTCAAGTCTCTCCCACAAAAGAGGAGCGGCCGAGGCTCTAATGAAAGCCAGATAAAGGGATGGCTGGAATCAGAAACAGAGGGAAAAGAGCAGTCGTTAGTCTTTCTTGTAGCTGTTTCAAAAGAAATTCTAAGACAAATTATGGCTTTGGGTGTTTTTCTAAAAGGACTGAAGCAGGGAGAGGAGCTGGGGGAGGGTGCTTTGACCCTCAGCACCCTTCCCCTTGCATGAAAGGCAGAGGAGACTGAAAAAAGGGCCGAAATACAACAGTAAACTTTCCGCGTGCGCGCGTGGGGACGAAAGGCTCGCTGGCACGGTGACGCGCGAGGGCGCGCCGGGGCGGGCGGCGGCCCTACCTTGCCGCCAGCGCTGTTAATGATGAGGCGCCCTCCTTTTTCTTCTCTGGAAGGCCTTTGGTTTTCGGGAATAGGGGCGGGGGAGAGGCTGTGCGACGCGATTGACATTTGGCGCGGGGCTGAGGTTAGGCGACGCGCTGCT
>JAKSZT010054260.1:825307-885034 GCA_026826555.1 Tolypeutes matacus | reverse complement strand
GGGGGATAGAGGAGTGAGGGAGTCCTGCCAGTCCTCTCTGTCACTTGCACCCACCTTTCAGTGCTGCTGTGATCTCCACTAGGCTATTCTCACCTGCCAGCTCGCCTCCTGGTCGCCTTAGTTTCCTTAGCTGGTTTCCAGGGATACTGGGCAAGACCTTGAAGGAATGGGACATGGGGCAGCTAAGGTTTGACAGACAGGCGGGTGTGTGTGTGTGTGTGTGTGTGTGTGTGTGGCAGAAAACTGGGCCATGTAAGGGGCTTCCAAGGTAGATGGTGCCGGGGCCTGAGCAGCATCATTGTGGGGGTGTCCCTGGCTTTGAAGGGGGGTGAGGACCGACAGAATCCTGGGACCACAGAATGCCAATCCTGAAAGGGCCCCTCGCTCTATTGATGGGGGAAGGGAAAGGGTTAACCAAGGTCACACAGCTGGCTAGAGACAAAACAAGACCCCAGGTGCATGTTCCATTGGAGGAATCTACATTCTGTGAGGAGGGGCTCTTGTGTGATGTGGGGTAGGAAGTGAGTTCAGGGAGAGACAGAGTCTGGCACACCACCCACCAAGCATGGGCGCAGCGGTCATGGGCTTTGGCCTTTGGAGCCTTGGCCAAAATACCAAAGTGATCCTGGGGCCTCCTGAGCACCAGGCCTTTCGTTGCCCAGAGAGGGGTCAGGTGGGGGTGCCCCCCACCTCCATCCCAAGCATCTGTCTTCACTAATTTCACCTCTGGAGGCTCTTGCCCTGCTTATGAAACATGAGGGGAATCAAAACCAAGGCAGTGTAGCTGCCCAACTTTTCCCTGCCTATTTTCAAGTTCTTCCTGTCTCCCCATCTTGTCTTTAGCCCCAGAGAGCAGAGGCAGTTGGATGCGTTGTCTTTGTCTTCATCTTTCTCCTGCTTTCTGCCTTCGCTCTTTTGTTTCTCTCTCCCTATGTGTCTCTCACTTTCTCCATCTGTCTGTCTCTCCTTCCAGTCCCTCCCCAGTGCCATCCTGGCCTGGGGCTTTGGTTTCTGTCCTTGGCGGTGGAGTCTCCGTGGCCTTTTGTCTTTCATGCCTTTCCAATGCTCCTGAAGCTCCGTCTCCCGGCTACACCTGTCACTGAGGGAAGAGCTGAGGGTGCTGGGAGGAGGTGAACCCCGGGGTGAGGGAGGGGTAGAGGGAGACCCCAGTGTCCTCTCTCCCTGGGCCTGCCTGAGTCTGGGGGACCCGGTGCCATTTCGGCTGCTGCTCCAGCAGTGGGCCCCAGGCTGGCAGGTGGGGCTGGGAGGTGAGGGCTGGGGCGGGCATGGGGGGCTGCGGTGGGGGGAGGGACACACCTCCTCCCTCAGGGCAGGGCGCAGCTGCTGGCCAGGCTGCTGGGCTGTTTTCACGAAGAAGGAGTTTCAGCTGATTAGAGGTTGTGACCCTGTGGGGGCAGGTGGAGGTGTAAAGTGATCCCCCAATCCAGTATCCCCTGCCCCCTCTGGCACACACACACACACACACACACATACACGAGACAATGTGTAAAACAGACATTCCAGGAGTCCCTACAAGAGGATCAACCCCAGAGTCCTTAAATGCTGGCCCCAATTCCAAGCCTGAAAATGAGCATTTCATTTAGACGCAGGCCCCTCCCCATTTTCCAGGGAAAAGGAAAAGGCCCATCCACGGGAGCAGGGGCATCACTCTCGGAGATGTGTGCACAGCTGCAGAAGACCATGGCTCTCCAAATGCAGATGGAAGAAGTGGGGTGAGTGATTAAAGCCACTCCTGTTTGGCTTTAGGACTTGGCCCTTGTCACTCACGGCTTCCCTGCACCTCTGCTGCTGTCTGTGCACACGCACATTCCCTCCCTCCCTCTCGTGCCTGCACGCTTGCAGACAGTGCCGAAGAGTAGTGGGAGCCCAGGCTCTGGGCCCAGACTCCTGGGGTTTGCCTGCTGGCTCTTCACCTGCTTAGCTGCGGGACCTTGGACCCATGACTGGCTCTTTTTTTGCCTCACTTTTCTCATCTGTAAAATGGGGCTACTAATTGAACTTATCCCAAAGGGGCATGATGAGGGATAGAGGAGTGAATACATGTAAAGGGCTTAGAGTGTGGCTGCCTGGACCTCAGGCCCTCAGAAAACACCAACCGGTATTTTTTGCTGCTACTCTTGTGGTTGTCACCCTCAGCTGTAGCTCCTCGGCCATCATTGTCAACAACGACTAAGACCTATCCTCAGTCCAGGTAGTTGTGAAGGTAGGACAAAGCCTGCTGTGGACACGTGACACATGCCTGGCCAATCAGAGAGCCCTCTTCCTCAGGCCACTGTGATTGGCTCAGGGAAGGGCACATGACCCAAGTAAGGCCAGAGTCCTCCCGGGACTTTTTTTTTTTTTTTTCGGAGTTTAGGACTTTTAATTTGTCCCAAAGTCGCTGAAGCAAAAATCATGATAAAATATTCTGCTTTCCTTTACACCCCCCAACGCAAAAAACTATTCGTAGGAAAAAAATGGTTTTGTACGTGGGATGAAACTTAATATAAATCCAAAACTTACAGATAAGGGTTAGCTCTATCAATCATCTCTTTAAAAAGTTTATATGAATATCCAGTCAAAACCAACAGTGCTTCTCCCTTGAAACGTCTTCTGGGATCCCACTCTGTAAGGATGATATCAGCAAGAATCACTAGCAGCTGCCTTTTCCAGCCACACGAAGGAAGCTATGGGCAGCAGGAGGAGGCCATCTTGTCAAGAAAAGCAGAAAGAAGACCTGAAGAGAGGAGGAGATCGGTGCCCTGAATCCACCCATGCCCACAACTCCCATCTGTGTGTCCTCATGACTGAGCCACTTAGCTTTTCCAATTAAAGATATTTGAGTGGGGTTTCTTGGAATTGAAAGTGATGCTGGGCCTGGCTGGATTATCCAGGGGGTCTGCTCTTGTGTTCATTATTCTTGCTTTCAGGGAGCTTGTAGTCTCTTTTACAGATAAACCATGACATGAGAAGGTTGTGGAGGACCAGGTGTGAAGGGTTGAGGTTCAGAGGCAGGAGTGGCTGGATTGGAGAATTGGAGTTGGCTTGGCTCCAGCAGAATATGAGCCTTCCTGGAGGTTGTGGTCTTTGAGCTGGTCTTGATTTCAGGGACTTGGAGAAAGGGACATGGGAATGTGTGAGCATTCCAGGTGAAAGGCACAGCATGAACTAACTAAAGCCTCAGAAGCGAGAAAACATGGGTGTGTGGGGAGAACAGTAACTAGCCTTGTCTGATTGAAATGTCAGGCAAGTGGGTGGAGGAGAGCTGAAGGAGATGGGGCTGGAGAGTTATGTTGGGTTCAGAGCAGGGCAAGTCTTGAGTTTTAGGTCTAGGACTTTGGATTTTATGGGCTGGACCATAGGGAACCATTGGAGTATTTTTTTTTTACTGAAAATTGAAAGATTCAGAGCTATGTAGAGGTTGGGTAAGAGGGGGAGGCTGGAGTCAGGGAGCTGGTTAGAAGACCAAGGAGGAAGTAATGGAGGTCACCAGTAATGGTGGCCTAGAGTGGGGATAGATGTCATGGGATTTTTTTTTTTTTTATGCTTAGCATCCATTCTTGCTTCTTCTGGTAAGAATGCACCCATTTTCCTTGGGGAACCTACTTTCTCACTCAATTTATATGGTCTGGATGGGACTGACCCCACACCCAGATCTAGGAGTAGGCATGAGACCCTGGCCTAAGCCAAACAGTGGACCCATCCCTTGACCACAGGATTGGTTCAAGGATACTCAAGTGTCCCTTTTTGGGTCAGTGAGGGTCAGGTCCACTATTTTTGTTGGAAGAGTTAGGGAAATGGGATTTGTGGCCTAGAGGAGGTGAGTCTGGAGCTCTCCATGAGAGAGGATAGAGCCACAAGACCAACTCTTTATGCCATCATGGGAGCCTCTGAATCAGATACCCCTGAATGTCTTGGGTCCCGAGACAATGAACTTGAGTTGAGCTTTCTATAACTTGCAGATCATATTCCTGACCTACAGGTCAAAGAGTCTGATGCAAGTACAATGACAAGCTTAAGTGGCTGTGTGTGTTTGGGAGAAGGAGCAGGAGCAAAGGAGAAAAGGTGATGCCACTATTAGGGATGGGGCTTATGGGAGAAGAAGCTCCTTTCATGGGGAAGTGGAAACTCTACCACTATCCAACATACCAGCCTGAAGCAAAGGTGGTGAACCATTTCTCCACTGTCAGGAGAAAGGTAATTTCCCTGAGACCATATTGATCTTGTGGACTTGGCCTCTAGCAAGACCCATTCTGGGCTAGAGCTCATTCTCCTCAGTGTTCATCTCCAGCCTTAGGCCAGGGCCAGGCACTGACTCTGAGGTCCTGCATGAAACCACAGCACGGATGTGGCTCATCAACCACTTATCAATGAGCATTTCAGCAATGTGGACTGAAGCAACAGTTTTCTTTTTGCTTTACCCAGAGTTCCCTGGAAAATTATATGGAGCAGAAACTCCATTCCTCAAAGGCAATTGACAAAGCGAAAAAAGCAGGGAATCGGGCTGGCTAAAGACCAGAGTTCACACCTGGATTCTGCTATGCACTGTCTTGGTGATCTTGGGCAAATCACTTGATTGCGCTGAGCCCCTCAGTTCCCTCATCTGTGAAATGGGGCTCTGCCTACAATATCCATCTACAGGGCTGTGGTGAGGCTCCAGGGGGCAAGTGTTATTAGCTATGACCATGGCTGCCCCAGCTGACAAAGGCCTCTGTTGCGATCCATCTCAATGGCTATTTGTTGTTTCTGAGGATGAACGTCCCTTCTGCCATAGAGTGGGCCCCCTTCTCTGTTAATAACTGGTACCCTCTCTCTGAAGATGTGGCCAAATAAAGGTACCTTGATGCTTGTGCCTGCTTGCTCCCTCCCCACAGAACCAGGTGCATAGAATCCTCTACTGATCTCACATTCTGTTGGAGCTGTTGGTCCCTTGGATCTAAGGAAAGAGGTGATGCCAGGAGCCCCAGTTCTGAACAAGGTGACAGAACTTGCAATCATTATTAGAAGTAATATATAAGTATAATATTTATGCTCAAATGTATCTCATATATATAAATAAATACATATAAATACTTCTATAAATATGAATATAAACACACGAACTTCTCAGATGCTGACATTCTCCTTCTCCCTATGTGGGCCCTTTCAGTAGAGCTCTGAGCAGCCCTTCTCAGAGGAAGGGACTTCTCAGGAGATGACCTTTGCCTGTAAGAGGAGATCAGGCAGGGAGTTGATGCAGAGGGAAGCTGAGGCACAATTAGAGGATATCAGGGCAGAGATCCAGCTGATGGCTAAGTGAGAGAGACCCTGAAAGTGGTGAGTGAGCTGCAGACTCTGGTGTCAGTAGGCCTGGGTTTTCATACTAGCTCAAATGGGTGACCTTAAGGCAAGTCCTTCAACCTCTCTGTGCCTCATTTTGCTCATGTGCAAAGTGGACCTAGCACTGCCTATCTTGTAAGGTTGGTATGAATATTACTGGGATAACTTCCCTATAAAGTGCCTGACACAGAGCCCGGTACATAGTTGATGCTCAATTAATGGTTGCTTGACTTCTATCATTATTTTTATTTATCTGTTGTGATTCCCCGAGGCACAGAGGTTGGAGGAACATGGAGGGGTGTATTCTTCTGTCTTCTTTCAGTTGCAAGGGAAAGAAACCCCAATTGAACTGGCTTAAGAAAAAAACAAAAAGACAGTGGCTCATGTAGCAGGTTGAATGGTGGCCCCCAAAAGATATATCCTCTGAAACCCGTGAATGTGACAGTATTTGGGAAAAGGGTCTTTGCAGAGGTAATTAAGTGAAGGATCTTGAGATGAGATCAGGGGTTATTTGGGTGATCTCTAAATTTAATGACAAGTGTCCTTATAACAAATAGGAGAAAATAGACTCTAGGGAGAGAGCCATGTGAAGACAGAGACAGAGCTTGGAGTTACGCATCTATAAGCCAAGGAACACCAAGGATTGCCCTGAAACCAGGAGAGAAACATAGAAGGGATTCTCCCTCAGAGCCTCCAGAAGGAGCCAATCCTACCTACATCTTGATTTCAGACTTCTAACCTCCAAAATTGTGAGAGGATACACTTCTGTTGTTTTAAGCCACCCAGTTTGTAGTAATTTGTTATGTCAGCCCTAGGAAAAGAATACAGCTCATGTTAACAGTAAAGTCCAGGGAACTAATGGATTTCAGGTATGGCTGGATCAAGGAGCTCAAATAATATCACCAGGACACTATCTATGTCTCCACATTTTGGGCTATATTTTCCATGGTATAGTTCCATTTTAAGGACATGCTGGAGCCCATTTAGAGCTGATTGTAATACATTTAGGAATTTTATTTAGTTATTTATTTATTTTATTATTATTATTATTTTTAAGATTTTATTTATTTATTCATTTATCCCCCCCTTGCTGCTTGTGCTCGCTGGGTCAGCTAACCACGCTGTGCGGGCGGGCTTGCCTTCACCAGGAGGCCCTGGGAACTGAACCCGGGGCCTCCCACATGGCAAACGGGAGCCCCACCGACTGAGCCACAGCCACTTCCCCATTTAGGAATTTTATGCACCAATTTGTTAGATCACTGGTAGCTAGAAATTGACCATGGTGAGAGTGTATATTTACATCATAGAAAGTGGCAAACACTACAAATCAGGGCTTTTTGGTGGTGGTGGTACTGATTTACCAACACAATTCCATTCTTCAGAAGTCATGCTCCTTGTAGAGGCAAGATGGACTTCTGCAGCAAGTGGCTGCCATCCTGCCATTTATACAACCCCAGCAGAAAACAAGTGCCTTTTTCAGTAGTTTCTGGGCAAGCCTCAGAGTGGGGTCTCATTGGCCTGCCTTGACTCACATGTCCATTGTGCAGCGGTCATTGAGGCCAGGGTGCAGAATATTCTGATTGGCACATGCCTCTCTGCAGCTGGGGCATGGAGTCAACTCCACCTGGACCACGTGGACCAGGAATGGGTGGGGGCAGCTCCCTGTATCATAACAAACCACCGCAGGACCTCATTGCATACATCGTGTGGGTTTATTGCTCACACATCTGTCAGGCGGATAGAGGCTCTGGTCCGGGCTGAGCTTGTCAGGGGAAGCTCTGCTCCCCTTGTCTCTCCACCTACTCCTGGGGCCAGCTGGGCGGCCCAGCATGTCCCCTACATGGCAACAGCAAAGTTGTGGGCAGCCAGCAATAAGAGCAAAGCCTCTTAAGGCGGAGACTCGCACCTGACACCCCATCACCTCTGCCTCATTCTGTTGAATCTGGCTAAGCCTAGATTCAAGGAATGGGGAAATAAACTTTGCCTCTTGTGATGGCTTGAAGCTGCATGGACCGCAGAAAAGTATGTTCCTAAAGTCAATTTATTCCTGTGGGTATGGCCCCACTGAAAGTAGGGCCTTTTGATTAGGTTATTCCAGTTAAGGCATGGCCCAGGGTGGGTCTCATTCCTCTTACTGGAGTCCCATTTTAAGAGAATGAAATTCTCATGAAGAAAGAGAAAGCCATGGAAGCAAGAAGCTGAAAGCAGTGAAACCTGGAAGAGAAGGGAGAGACCAGCAGAGGCCGCCATGTGCCTTGCAATGTGACAGATTAATCCAGGAATGCTGTTTTCGGGAAGAAAACATTGCCTGATGATGCTTTGATCTGGACATTTTCCTGGCCTCAGAATTGTAAGCTTATAAGCTAGTAAAGCCCCATGGTAAAAGTTAGCCCACTTCTGGTATAGTGCTTTTGGCAGCCTAGCAACCTGAAACACCTCTGTAGTGAGACCATGCCTAAAGTCAGATGGTGAAGGGTATAGATGTGGAGAGGGGTGGAAAAGTGGGGCCATTAATCAGCGACCACATTCCCTAAGGAAAATCAGGGTCCTGTCAATAGCCAAGGAGGAATGGTGGGTATAAACCACAGCTGCCCATGATGGTGTTGGGGAGGGTGGGGGGCTCAGCTGTGACTGTGCCTAGGTGTGTGCCTGGGGGGTTTGGGGGACAGCTAGCAGGGGAGGCCGGCTGGAGAGGAGGTGGAGTGTAAGGTCAGGGACAAGACTGGACAAGGGTATCTTGCCTCTGGGATATACCTCACTGTGAATTCTGTGAGGGCTCCTGATCTGCAGACTTAGGGACACCATCTTGACTTTTTTTTTTCCCTCAGAAGCAGATCCTGCTCCTGGTACCAAATCTGTATTACTCAGGGTTCTCCAGGGAAACAGAACTGACAGGATATATTGGATATATATATATATATATATATACACACATATATATATATAATATATAAAATTATGATTTTTTATAGGAATTGGCTCACATGACTGTGGGGTGGGCAAATCCAAATTCCATAGGGCAGGCTGCAAGCTGGAATTCTGATGAAGATTTTCAATGAATTTCCCAGGAGAAGCTGGCTAGCTGAAGTAGAGATGGAAATTCTTCCTCCCAAGCAGAATGAACAACCAGGTGCACTGCTTGAAATTCTGCCCACTGGGAGGATTTCCCTTCACCATTGTCCTTCAGGGGTGTCCCAGGAAGGTGCTGTGGTGCTGCAGCTGTCCACTTTCAGGTGGTACCTGCATATGATGTGGAGCCATCTGTAAACCAGGCCCGAGCTTTCTCTTCCTCAGTCAACTAATTGTAGGGAGCTCTCCAACAGGCCATATTGGGGCCAGAGTGTGGGCCTCTGCTGCTGGCAGATTGGGCACTCAGCAGTGGCTGTAGCCGGGTCGGCCTTGGTGAGGCGAAGTCCATGTTGCTAAGCCCATGCATAACCTCCACCCCTACCACCATGGTCACTTTGTTCACGAGCCCATTGGCTGATGGCAGGAGCAACTAGGGAAAGAACCCGACTGATATCCACAGAACAGGTCATCTTATCCACTTGATGATTAAATTCCTCCCCTGCTGAAGTCACCCTCTGGTGAGCATTCACATGGGACACAAATATCTTCATGTTTTTTTTGCCCACTCAGAAAGGTCTATCCACATACCTCTCCACCAGACCACTTTGCCACCAATTTTCCAGTCATGTTCCTTCTAAGTCCCTGACCATCCGGCCAAACCACTGGCCACAGCCCGTGAATCAGTGTACAAATGTAACTTCTGGCCATTTCTCCTTTTGGAACTAAGGTCTGTGGACCAGCAGAGCTTAAGTTTGCAGGATCAGGAAGCAAACATTTTTCTAGTGGATCACTAGGAGTAATAGTGAGTCGTGCCACCCTCATTTCCACCCCTTGATTCCTGGACCCGTGAATCCTAGCTTTGGGAGAAACACACCACGGAGTGGATGCTGAGTTAGAGTATATACAGCCTGCTGGAGAACATTGCCCCAGCCCTGCAAGGTATTGCCACCTAGTTGGTGCCATAATTTGAGTCTTCAAAAGGCTATTCCACTGTTCTATCAATCCAGCTGCTTCAGGATGATGGGGAACATATTAAGACCAGTGAATTCCATGAGCATGTGCCCATTCCCACACTTCACTTGCTGTGAAGTGGGGTCCTTGATAAGAAGCAATGCTGTGTGGAACACCTCGACAGTGGATAAGGCATTCTGTAAACCCACAGATGGAAATTTTGGCAGAAGCACTGCCTGCAAGCAAGGCAAACCCTGTATCCAGAAGATGTGTCTTTTCCCCTGAAAATGAAATGCTGCCTCTTCCATGATGGGAAGTGGTCCAGTGTAATCAACCTGCCACCACGTAGCAGGCCGATTACCTCTTAGCAAGGATGCCATTTTGATGGTCTCTGGCTTTGTAGGTATTTCTCTGGAATTTTCCAGATCGGTCAGTTCTCTTGGCTTCTCTCTGGGTTTTGCTGGGGATGAGAGTCCTAATATGTTCATTTTATTGCTTGCTTTTTCTTGGGCCATCTCTTGCTTCCTTCTTGGACCTGGGGTTTGCAGAAATAAATTTCTATGGAGTCTGGAGAAAACTCTGATGATGATATACCCAATGTCCATTCATTTATTGAAAACTCACTAGTCTTGGCTATTTGCTGCATGGTGCCCTGCCCAGATGCCCTCAGAACTCATAGCTCCCATCGATGGCTTCTTACTGCAAGGCCTGCAGGTCCACCTGAAGTCATTCTCTGTGTGTTGGGCAGCCAGAAGTGTTGGGATATTGAGCTACCCCCAACCTCAGCTCTCTCACTCCTTGGGTGGGACAGCTCACAGAAGTTCCCTGAGGTCTGGTGGGGGATTGGACCCCTTTTGTGCCTGGCAGTAACTTGTTGATGAACATGCCCCGTGTTGCTGGCCTTCTCTTCCTGACTCATCTTCCCTCCCTCCTCCCGGTGCTTCCTGGGGTGAGTCCCCTAGTAAGCTGCTTGCCCTCACCCTGGCCTTGGGGTCTGCTCGACAAGCCCCCTAGACGCCTGAGCTGTACTAATCTGATAAAGTTGAAGCCACATCTGGTGGTGCTTTTTGTTTTGCCCCCAGCTCGGCACAGAGCGAGGGGCTCACCAGGTATTCAACATCTGATCGATGGATCAAAAGCGTGAAAATCCAAATATAAGGCAACCTGAGGTAAAGGTGAAGGGAAGAGGAGGGAGGTTGGTTCTGCAGATGCTGGGGCCTCTGTAACCTGCATGCCCAGCCCCTTTCTCCTGAGCCCCAGACACACGCAGCTCACAGGACGTCTCCACCTGGACCCCGAAGCTCAGAATGTAACTTATCACCCCCTCCCGGCCCCACCCCAACATGCTTCCTCTCCTGTACTGCCAGGTTCAGGGTGTTCCTTCCCGTGGGCATCTTCTCCAGCTCTCCACTTGTTTTCCACCTCCCTGGCCCCAGACAGCATCATCTCCCCACAATGCCTCCCCTCCCTGCAACCTGCCCCATGGCCTGAGTGAACTTTCTCAAACAACCTTGACCAAATGGCTCCCTGCTGAAGAGCCTTCGCTGCTTTGAAGAGGAAATCCACACTCCTGGCCGCGGCCTAACAAAACCCGGCAGGAATTTGTCAAAACCCCAGTCTCAACTCTCTGTACCTTACGGCCCCCCGCCCCACTCCCACTGAGTGGAACTGCTTTTGGGTTCTCGAACCCACCCCTGCTCGCCTCCAGGCTTTAACACATGCTGTTCTCTCTGCCCCCAACACTCTTCCCTCCCCTCCAGCCCTGGCCAGCTGGCACTCTATCTCCAGCTTTAGCTTCAGCGCCATTTCCAGCGAGCGGCTGGCCCAGAAACCCCCATCTGCGTTAAAGAGCCGGTTTTCTCGTGAGCCTCGGCACCTTCCCTGTGGTTACATGAGTGGGTACCCTGGATTATAGCCTGTTGTTTAATTGCACCTCTTTCTTGTAAAAGGTAAACTCCTCCAGAGCAGGGACCGTGCCTGATGTGTTCATGGTTGTATCCCTGGCATTTTGCATCATGCCTGAGCCACAGCGACTGCCTGGTAAAAATGTCTGGAGAGTACATTAGCGAGTGAAGGGTGACTCTTCTCTGGCCCACCCGGAGGGACTGAAGCTAGAGACCTTGGCTTCTAACTCTCCCAGAAGGGACAAAACTTTTGCTTGGCGGCCTTTGTGTTCCCCACGACATCTTATTTGGTTCTTTAAAGGGAAGAGCGAGGAGAGGGAGATGGAGAGAAGGGAGGGAGAGAGAAGAAAGGAAGCCCTAATCTGTGGCCCAGAAGAAACGAACATCTCCAACTTTCCCACATCTCTCATCTAAGTAGGTCACGCGGAAGAACTCGGAGTCCCTGTCAAAGTTTCAGGCAAAAACAATAACTTGGTTTTGACCTTGCTCTCTTCAAAAAAGCAAGTTGCTGCTGAGCTGCAACATCAAAAGGAATAAATAATTGTTTTTCTTTTTTGTTGTTATGATATGGATCATCTGAGCGGTTAGTGGTAAGCAAGCGGCTTTGATTCGACTTTGGCTCCCCAGCGCTCCAGCCTCTCTTTATGTCAGCAGGCTCCTGTTTGCACCCCAGGATAGCAGAATCCCTTGATTAAATTCATATTTGTTTTAATCTTTCCCTGTGTCAGATCTCGAGCTCAAAGATGGCCAGGGAAAAAAGCCGGCTGCCCCGCTGCGGCCACGGGGAGGGCCGGTGTCAGGCCCCACGCTGTTTGTTCTGTCCGGTGCGATAAGGCCGCCGGCCGGCGGAGGCCTGCCATGCCCACCGTGCCAGCCCCAGCCCTGCACTGCCAGCGGCTGCCGGGGCAGCCCACAGAGCTGCTGGGCTGCGGGAGAGGGTGGGGGGCGGCTAAACGGTGGCGCTGGCTGCAGATGCACAGCCGGCCCCTGTGCTGGACTTGGAGTGCTAGAATTCTCTTCAACAACTTTAAAGTTGATAAAATTCTGGATCTTAGGTGCACTGAATGGAGCTTATTACTCTGTTCAGTTCAGAGCAGGTTACCATCATTTGTCCATGTTTCACACCCTGCTCCCCTCTTCATCTCTATCCCCCCAGCATGGTGGCAACCTGCCAAAGTGTTTGGTAAATGTCCTTAAATATGTTATGTTGCTTTGTAGGTAGATGAGTGAATGAGGGCTTTTTTTCATTGTGGTAAAATACACATAGCATAAAATTTACAGTTTAATGGATGTGTTTTAACAAAAATATCATACAGTGCAGCAGGGCATAGACTCTGGGCTCAAATTGTCTGAGTTCAAAACCTCAGCTCTGCCACTTGCTAGCAGTTACTTGGCCGCTGAGTGCCTCAGTTTCCCCACCTGTGAAATGAGATAGTAATAACTGCTCTTACTTCATAGAGTTGTCCGGAAGATGAAATGAGTTAGTGCTTAAAAAGCACTTGGAGGGAAGCGGCTGTGGCTCAATCAGTAGGGCTCCCGTTTACCATATGGGAGGCCCTGGGTTCGGTTCCCGGGGCCTCCTGGTGAAGGCAAGCCCGCCCGCACGGCGTGGTTAGCTGACCCAGTGAGCACAAGCAGCAAGGGGGGGATAAATGAATAAATAAATAAAATCTTTAAAAAAAAAAAAAAAAAAAGCACTTGGAGCACTGCCTGGCATATGCCAGATGCTCGAAAAGTATTAGCTCTTTTTATTATTCAATTTCTCACTTTTTATTTTCCATTTCTCACCCAGCTCTATGTTTTGGAATACTGCCCATGCTGCGAGCTGTGCCTCTGGTTGCTTGCTTTTAACTGCTGCGTCGTATTCCATCGTGCTCACTCCCTGCATTTTACTTACTTGATCCTCTAATTTGTGATGTAGCAATGAGCATCCCTTACAGACCAGCCGGAGGATTTCTCTAAGATAGAGTACCAGGAGCAGGGTCACTGGGTCCCAGACCAGGGTTGGCAAACTTTCTGTAAAGGATGAGATAGTAAATTTCTTTGGCTTTGTGGGCCATACAATTTCTGTTTTGGCGACTCCACTCTGTTGTATTAGTGCTAAAGCAACCATAGACAAAATGCAAATGAATGGGTCTGGCTATGTCCCAATAAAACTTTATTAAAAAAATAAAGCAGAGAGTGGGGTGGGGGCCTGGATTTGGCCTGCAGTTTTGCTGACCTCTGTAGTGGGTAGTAATTCATAAGCATCCTAATATGTTTGAATACTGCCAGTTGCTCCCAGACTGGCTACAGTGTTGATTTTTCTGTCAGCAGTGCCCATGAGTTCCTGTCCCCCTGCATCTTTCCTAACAGAATGTTTCAAGTCAGCAACACTGAGGGCAAAGAGGTGCCAAAGGGCTCCTCCCTCCACCCTTATCCCCTGGCTATGACTTCCTTTTACTGTGAGGATGGGCTGTTTTATGTTTTAGTTAAGATCTCTCCCTTTGAAACGTAAGTCAATATAAACCCGGGGCATTTGAACCAATATCACTGCTCTTTATTGTGTGCCAGGCTTTGTGCCACATCGATTAGCCCCTTTTGTCCTTGCAACAACCCTGTAAAGACTCATGGAATTTCCTTTTCCAGATGAGGAAACTAAGGCTCAGATTAGTGGTGTGACTTGCCCAAGGTCACCCGGCTAGGACACAGTGGAGCCAGCACATAAAACCAGGTGTATTTAATGCCAAATTGAACTCCATTTCTAATCCCTCTCCCTGGAGCTCTGTGATGAGGGCTGGACCTGGCAGAGGCTCGTCCAGGAAGCTTGCACAGGGGGTGGGGGGTGGAGCGCGAGAAGGGGAAGGAGCTGTTGGTAGAGCTGGGGCATCTCTGCCCAAGAATCCTGCCTGCTCAGGCAGTTCTGATACTCAAGCTCATAGTAGAAAGCCCCTCTGTGGAATCAACATCTTGAGGCCGGCAAGAAAGTACACAGAAGTTTAATCACACCTACCAAGCATTGAGGATTTATCTGAGTCTGGCAGGAGAGAGGGCTGTGTCGGAACCATTTTGGATTCCCTTCTGCATTTAGTGCTGTGCCTCACATTTAATGGGGCTAAGCAAATAGTTTGGTTGAAAATGAACTAATTAAAAGTGATGCTTTGCAGCCATTTTAAAAAGTAAATCTTGATAGAAGTGTCACACACATACAGAAAAGTGCACAAATCATAGGAGTATAGTTCAGTGAATTTTGACAAAGTGAACACAGACATGAAATCAAAACATAGCCAGGTCCAGAGCTGCAACTTCACCAGCACCCCAGAAACTCCTCATCCCCTCCCAGATACCCCCACCTCCCAAGTGCAACCACTTTCCTGGTTTCGAGCAGCATAAATTAGTTTTGCCCGGCTTTGAACTTGAGCTTTATATACATGGAATCATCAGTGTGTACTTCCTTGTGTCTGGCTTCTTTTGTTCAACATTGTGGTTGTGAGAGTCATGCATGTTGTTGGCTGGGTGTAGTTTTGGTTTGCTTACTCTTGTCACTGAAGAATTATTTCTTGATGTAAATATACAAGATATAACAATTTATTTAGCCATTCTACTATTGCTTGGCATTCAGGTAGTTCCCATTTTTTGGTTATTATGCATAGTGCTGTTGTGACACTCTTTTGATGTCTTTTGGTGCCCACCTGAATGAATTTCTGCTGGACATTTGCCTAGGAGTGGAATACTTGGGTCAAAGAGGAGCAAATGTTTAGCTCCAGCTAGATACTGCCAAACAATTTATGTTCCCATCACAGTGTATAAGAGTTCTGGTTACTCTAGGGCAGGGGTTCTTAACCTTTTTTTGTTCCATGGACCCCTTTGTCAGTCAGGTGGAAACCATGGGCCCCTTACTAAGTCCACACTATACTGTGTATTATTTAATAAATACATCACACTCGCATCAACACATTCCAACAAGAATAATGTTTTTTTGAATTTCACTTCCAGTTCGTGGATCTCTTGTTAAGAACCCCTGCTCTAGGTCCATGTTTTAGTTTGCTAAGGGCTGCCAATACAATATGGCAGAAATGAATTGACTTTTACAATGGGATTTATTAGGTTAAAAGCTTACAGTTCCGAGGCTGAAAAAACCCTCCAAATCAAGGCATCATCAGAGATGCTGTCTCACTGAAATTCGGTTGCTGGTGATCCTGGACTCCTGCCACATGGCAAGGCACAATGGCCGCTCTGCCAGTCTGTGCCTTCTCCTCCAGGCTCACTTTCTCCCCAAGCTCAGCTGTGGGTGATCAGGCACATGGCAGACTCTGCTCATCTCTTTCCCTCTCCTCTGGGCTTCATTGCTTCAGCTTCTGGCTGCTCCATCTGTGCTTTGCATTCTCCCGGGTTCATCAACATCTGGAGGTTTCTCTTTGTCACTGTGTTTTTTAAATTGTGTCTGTGCTTTTTCATCCTCCATTTACAAAGGACTCTAGCAAGAGGGTTAACACCCACCCTGGGTCAAAGAGGCCCTTAACTGAAGCGATCTAATCAAAAGTGATTTAATAAAAATGTCCCTTAGCTGAATCTAATCAAAAGGTCCCATCTACAATGGGTTTATAGGCACAGAAATGGGTTTGCTTTAAGAACAGGATTTCCTGGGATCCTTGAAAGACTCAAACCAGCACAGCCCTTGATTGCATTAGGGCTTGCAACCAGTCATTGAGTTTTCAGGTGTTTTGAGTGTTCTTAAGCATCACCAGCCTGTGGATTCTCACCTTCATATGTCTAGTGGGCTTTTCCTGATTGGACAGCCCTCAACTTTCTCCACAGAACTGTGGATGCTAAACCAATGCATTTATCAATTGCTAATAATCACAGCATTTATTGAGCACTTGTTATGTGCTCAGTACAAACACTGACTAAGAATCAGCTGATTTAATCCCCTCAACAACCCTTTGAGGTATGTACAATAATATCATTCCATTTTATAGATGAGGAAACTGAGACACAGAGAGGGGAAGTGTCTTATTCAAGGACATACAATTGGTAAGTGCCCATGATGCCCCCAGGAAGTCTGGCTTTGGAGACCTCTCCTCCCGCTCTGGCCACAGCCCCAATGGGCCACCACTTCCTCCTCCCTAGGACTCTCCATGTAAGC
Source organism: Tolypeutes matacus (assembly GCA_026826555.1). Lineage (NCBI taxonomy): Eukaryota > Metazoa > Chordata > Mammalia > Cingulata > Chlamyphoridae > Tolypeutes > Tolypeutes matacus. The sequence continues at coordinate 868,666 of JAKSZT010054260.1, read as the reverse complement.
CTCACTCCCACTGTTCTGCTCAGGCTGTGGCCCTGTGTGGGCTGCTTACCTCCAGGCCACTTTCTGGTGCTGGCCTGGGCCAGCGCAGGCTGCTATCGGGGAGCTCAGCTCATTGTCCCACAGGAAGATGGGTAGGGAATGAGCCCCCAAATGGGTCAGAGGGATCCAGCCCTCCCAGGGTCCTTGGCCTCCCTGGGCTCTTTTTCTTTAGGAGGTACTGGGGATTGAACCCAGGACCTTGTATATGGGAAGCAGGCACTCAACCACTGAGCTACAGCCACTCCCCAATGAGAGTTGATTTTTTCACTTGTTTGTTTTGTTTTTAGGAAGTACCGGGGATCGAACCCAGAACCTTGTACACGGGAAGCAGGTGCTCAACTGCTTGAGCTACACCACCCCTCCCCTGGGCCCTTGTTGCCATGGCGACTGGCTAGGCATGGGCTTGCATAACAGACATCAGGCAGGAACCATTATTCCTCTCCCACCCCCAGGCTCAGGTGCCAGGTGCCAAGTCTGCCTCATTACATCAGACTTTGCTTTCCTTCAGGAGGATTTATATTTTAGGGGTCCCAGTTCAGTCTGGTTCTGGATTCATACTACAGAAACAGGAGATGGCAAACTTAGGCATATGGGGAAAAGAATGGAGGTATATTGCGGGTATATTCTCATGTACTATAGCTCATAGAATCAAAGAAGGGTGGGGCCCTCTAAAGGACCTTTTCTCCTAGAAAGTCCTTTAACTGCCCCTCCCATTTCTGTCTAAATCAGCTGCTACCGTAGGACAACAAGAGAAGGCTTTGCAGGCCTCCCCTAGTGCAGCAGGGAACCCGTAGTGATTTTGTACCTTGAGTTATTTTTTTCAGGATGTGGCTTTGCAGTGTGAAATGAAGGGCTGCGCTCTATTTCCCCCTGGCCATGATTTATTCAATGGTAGGCACAGCCCTGGCCGAAAGGGAGTAACATAGGCAGGGTGAGAGCTATACTTTTGATGAATGGAATGCTAAACTTGAGAAATGATTTATGCAAATATGTCTCACCTCTTTATTCCACATTCCAATCTTAACATAACATTTAAAATCTCAATGTTGTTTTTGGGAATAGCCAATAAAAGAAATTGGCTCTGCCTTTGTCACTGTTGGACTTTTTTTTTTCTCTTTATGGAAACTATTTAAACACAAAGTAAATATGCAATAAAATGTGAGAAACATAGCTAAACATATAAAGTAAGCAGTATTGGACTTAAATGAATTAAAAATTTAAAAATGCAGAAAGAATTTAGAAAGCAGATAGTAGTCCTCAAAATAAATTTTAGAAAGATTTTTTAAAAATTAAAAAAATCACCGTTGGTGATTTTGATTGATAGCTAGCTATAGCCAAAGCTGTCAATGAAAATGTTCATTTTTGACTAAATTCTTTTTGGGCATTTCATGTAGCACCAGAGACAAAATTTAAAAATTCCTGGCAACATTGTGAAGCCACAGTGCAGCCATGCTTGCTTGAAAATGATTTTGAAATTAAAAATTAAAAAAATAGGCAAAAAAGCTGCCTAGTGCATTTTTACTTTTTAAAGAATTTTTAGGAGGTACCAGGTATTAAACCTGGGACCTCATACATACGAAGCAGGCACGCAAAGACTGAGCTATACCTGCTTCCTGCCAAGTGCATTTTTTTTTTAAGATTTACTTTATTTATTTATTTCTCCCCACCCCCTCATTGTTTGCATTTGCTGTGTCTGTTTGTTGTGTGCTGGTCTTTTTAGGAGGCACCAGGAACCGAACCCAGGACCTCTGCTGTGGGAGGGAGGTGCCTAATTGCTTGTGCCATCTCCGCCCCCTGCTTTGCTGTTTCTTTCATCATGTTTTCCTCGTGTCTCTTGTTGTGTCACCTTGTTGCATCAGCTTGCTGTGCCTGCCTATCACATCAGCTTGCTGTCTTGCTCGTCTTCTCTAGGAAGCACCAGGAACTGAACCTGGAACCTCCCAAGTGGTAGGCGGGAGCTCAATGACTTGAGCCACATCCACTTCCCCCAAGTGCATTTTTAAAAAGTTGCATGAAAGCCAGCGTTCAGAGAAATCAAAAGCCCCACAAATACTAATAACTGGCTAAAAGAGCTTAAAGTGTATCCAAACTATTCAATAATGAAAAATTGATCCCTGAGCTAGTAAACAAAAGGGAAATAAAGGAAAACCAGTGTCTATTTTTGATCAGCTTGTCTCTTTGTCCACTAGTCCCTCTGCCAATTCACCAGGAGCTGTTGCTATTCATCAAATGAATGGCGTTGGCGACTTTGGGTGGACCCAGGGCCCACACACTGCCCCAGCCCTCCACAGCGTTGGCTTGGCTCTGCCCACTGCACCGCTGCTGTGGTCCAATGTCTGGTTTTGGATTCTATGCCAAAATGACAGTACTTGAACATTCATCCTGCTTTTTCTTTAGGGGCTACATTTCAGGGTGACCAAATGGCCCCAGTTGAGGAAGGAAAGCTCCTTTATATGGGAGAATGCCAACTAATAAATGAAGGGACCAGAGAATTAGAACATGGCCATTTGTTAACTGCCAATGAAATAATTGATTCAGGCAAGGATGATTGATGGATGTTGGAAGCATCAGGGGAAAAGGTGGTGGGAACTGGATTTTTGCACCATGGCAGGATACCACCCTACAGTCTTTTTGCAAAGGAAAATATATAATTGGACATTGACAAGATCTGGCTGTTGCCATCTTACCCAGGGATCAAGTTTAGCATCACTAATAGTGGGAATTCTGTTGTTTGGGCCTCCTGATGGAATGTCATATGAAACATACAGCGTCGCTTTTGAGTTATTCTTGCCAACGAGATTGAACTTGCCTCTAGCCAAGCCTTTAGCCCTAAGTCCATTTTAAAGAAGATTCAGAGAACAGAGGGACAAATTAAATGATACCACATAGAAACAATCAGATAGACAAACACAGAATGTAGAATATTCCTTAAGGTCAAAGGTCTGGTCTCTTCAACAAAGTCAATGTCATGGGGAAAAATATGACAAGATTGAATGGATTGTTCTAGACTAAAAGAGACCTAAGAGACACAACAACCACATGCAATGTGTGGTCTTTGATCAGATCCCAGTTTAAACAACACAACCATAAAAGACATTTTTGGAACAAATAGGGATTTGAATATGAACTGACTATTAGAAGATATTAGGGAATTGGTGTTGATTTGGTTAGGTGTGATAATGCTATTGAGGAAAAATAGCCTTATTGTTAGGCAATGCATGCTGAGGTACTACTGTCATGATGTCTGCAATTTACTTTCAAAAAATGGTTCAGCAAAAATGAAAAATACAGATGAAGCAAATGTGCTAATTCTGGAGGGACGTTCTTGGATGTTCATTTTTCCTATTTATTTTTCAGCATATTGCAGGCATGTTTTCAAAAACCATAATAAAAATACCAGTGCATTTGAAAACCTTTAAACTTTTTAGCATCCTGGTCCCAAATAGCATGAATGTAGTGGGGGTGATTAAGTTTAGGAAAAAAATGGGCTGTGCTATAAAATATGGACTCTATGGCCCTCATAAAAAGCGTAACCTGGAAGAGGTCTGGGTAGTGGAGTCTGGGTGTGGGGGGCGGCGGCTTTGCCCCAGTGCCCTGGGAACCCCCATGCTGGTGGCCCACCGCCTCGTAGGGGAGCCATTGCTGGGGTTTATGGTTAGGCTTACTGCATTCATTCAATACTTTGGCACCTGCACAAGAAATACAAGTGTAAAGGTGAGTGTGCCCTTGGAAAGTCTTTGAACTGAAAATGACCAGGCCTATAGAATCCACATGGAGCCTAAGAATTGTTTCTCACTGCCCCACCTCTCCCCAGTCTTACTGTCATCTTCCCTGAGCCTGAGGCAGGCCATGCTTGCCCTTAGACTCAGAAGGTGTGATTCTTGACCTTGGCTGCTGGTCTCAGCCAAGAGAGGTCTCTTTTTTGTGGTCTCAAAAAAGTTACTTGCCTCCCAGGGCATTAGTTTTCTCATCAGTAAATAATTAGAGATGACAAAATCTGTCTTCCAGGTTTTATTTATTTATTTTTCCAGGTGAAAGTCAAGTAACATGAAATTATTCCTTGAAGCTGAACAATTCAGTGGCATTTAGTACATTTACAATGTTGTGCAATCATCATCTCTATCTAGTTCCAAATTCAACACCCCAAATAAAACCCTGTAACCATTAAGCAGTTACTTGCCATTCCCCTCTCCCACCAGCTACTGGCAGCCATCAATGCTCTCTGGCCCTGTGGATTTATGTATTCTGAATATTTCATGGAAATTGAATCATACAATCTGTGGCCTTTGTGTCTGCCTTGTTTTACTTAGCATAAAGTTATCAAGGTTCATCCACATTATGAGGACTTCATTCCTTCTTATTGCTAAATAGTATTCCATTGCACGTATAGACCACAATTTCTTTATCCATTCATATGTTGATGGACATTTGGGTTGTTTCCAGCTTTTGGCTATTGTGAGTAGTGCTGTTATGAACATTGGTGTATAAGTATCTGTTTGAATCCCTGTTTTCAATCTTCTGAGTATATATCTAGCAGTGGAATTGCCAGGTCATGTGGTGATTCTGTGATTAACATTTGAGGGACCACCAAACTGCTTTCCACATGGTTGCTCCATTTGACATTCCCACCAGCAATGTCTGAGGGCTCCAATTTCTCTGCATCTTCACCAATAGTTGTAATTTTCTTTTTAAAAAATTATTTTATTTCACCCATCCTAGTGAGTGTGAAGTGGTATCTCACATGGTTTTGATGGCATTTTCCTAGTGACTAATGATGTTGAGCATCTTTTCATGAGCTTGTTGAACATTTGTGTATCTTTTTTTGAGAAATGTCTATTCAAGTCCTTTGACTATTTTCAAATTGGTTTGTTTGTCTTTTTATTGTTATGTTATAGGAGTTCTTTATAGATTCTGGATATTAACCCTTATCAGACATGTGGTTTCCAAGTATTTTCTTCCATTCTGCAGGTTGTGTTTTCATTTTCTTGATAATGTCTTTTGATGCACTAAAATTTCTAATTTTGATGAAGTCCAACTTGTATGTTTTTTCTTTTGTAGCTTGTGCTTTTGGTATTATATCTAGGAACACATTGTCAAATCCAAGATCATGAAGATTTTTCCCTGTTTTCTTCTGAGTTTTATTGTTTTAGCTTCTGTATTTAGGTTGTTGATCCATTTTGAATTAAGTTTTATATATGGTGAGAGGTATGTAAGTTTTGCGTGTGGATTTCCAATTGTCCCGTTTGTTGAAGAGACTATTCTTTCCCCATTGACAGGAGTAGGCACCCTAGTTAAAAACCAATTGGCCAAAGATTTATGTGTTTATCTCTGGGTGTCTCAATTCTATTACATTTGTCTATATGCTAATCCTTATGCCAGTACCACCGTATTTTAACTGTAAAGCTTTCTAGTGAGTTTTGAAATTGGGAAGTGTGAGCCCTCCAACTTTTTTCTTTCTCAAGACTGTTTTGACTATTTGGGGCCCCTTGTAATTTTATATGAATTTGAAAACAAGCTTTTTCATTTATGCAAAAAAGGCTGCTGGAATTTTGGTAAGGATTGCATTGAATTTGTATTGTTTTAGGTACAATCATAACAATGTTAAGTCTTTCCTTCCATGAACATGGGCTGTCTTGCCATTTATTTCGGTCTTCTTTAATTTCTTTCAGCACTGTTTTGTAGTTTTTCAGTGCACAAGTAATTTATCTCCTGCGTTAAATTTATTGCTAAGTATTTTGTTCTTATTGATGTGATTGTAAATGGAACTGTTTTCTTGATTTACTTTTCAGATTGTTCATTAGTTGTATAGAGAAACCTCACTGACTTCTGCATTTTTATCATGTATCCTGCAACTTTGCTGAATTTGTATATTAGTTCTAGTAGCTTTCTTGTGGGTTTTTGAGGGATTTTTTTCAATTTGGTTGCCTTTTTAATATATATATATATATATATTTTATTAAAGAAGTTGTGAGCTTGAAAACAATCATGCATAACGTGCAGAATTCCCATAAATCACCACTGCACCAAGACCTTGCATTGTGTGGAACATTTATTACAGATTATGAAAGAACATCATCAAAATAGTATTACTACTATTACATTTCATATATTTTTTCCCAAAAAAAACCCTATTAATCAACTCCATGTATTAGTATTGTATATTTGTTAAAGTTCATGAAAGAATGCTCTCATATTTGTACTGTTAACCACGGTCCATCACCCACCACATGATTCACAGTATTACACAGTGCCATGCCTTGTATAAGCCATTCAAAGTGTACAGTGAGTGGCCCTCAGTTTCATCACAGAGTTGTGCAGTCGTTGCCTCAGTAAATTATTTAGAGAAGTTATGAACTTACAAAACAATCATGCACAATGTGCAGAATTCCCATACAACACCCAACCACCAACACATTACATTGTTGTAGAACATTTGTTACAGATTATGAGAGAATATCATCAGACTATTATCATTAACTATGGTGTATAGCATACATTTAGTATATTTTTTCCATATTGATATTGGAATATTGATGCTAGAATATTACAATATTGCTATTAACTGTATCCGTAAGTTACATTAATTGTATTTTTCCCATGTATCACCATATTCTTACCACCTTGTAATAGTGATGTACATTTGTTCTAGTTCTTGAAGAATATTCTTGTATTTGTACTATTAACCACAATCGTCATTCACCACCAAGTTCACTATGTTATACAGTCCCTAGATTATTCTCTAGCTTTCTTTCAATTGACATTTACGTCCCTAGACTACCCCTTTCAGCCACAATCACATTTATAAGCCATCCATGTTAGTTATACTCACTATAATGTGTTACCATCAACTCTATCCATTTCAACACATTTACAGTGAAGATAATTAAAAATTCTACATAGTTAAGCATCAGTACTCCTTCTCAGCCTTTATCCTATCTCCTAGTAACCTATACTCTAGATTTTAATTCCATAAGTTTACTCATTGTATTTAATTCATATTAGTGAGACCATACAATATTTGTCCTTTTGTGTCTGGTTTATTTCACTCAGCATATTGTCCTCAAGGTTCATCCATGTTGTCATAGGTGTCCCAACTTCATTTCTTACAACAACATAGTATTTCATTGTATGTATATATCACATTTTGATTATCCATTCATTGGTTGATGGACAGTTGGGTTGTTTCCATCTTTCAGCATTTGTGAATAATGCTGCTATGAATATCAGTGTACCTGTTTGTGTTCCTGTTTTCAGTTCTTCTGGATATATTCCTAGTAAAGGGATTGCTGGATCATAAGGCAGTTCTATATTTAGCTTCCTAAGGAATTGCCAAACTGTCTTCCACAGAGGCTGCACCATTCTACATTCTCACCAACGGTGAAGGAGTTTTCCTATTTATCCACATCAATTTGTACATCTTTTATTTCTTTCTCTTGCCTGATGGAGCTGGCTAGAACTTCCAGTACAATGTTGAATAAGGTGACAGGAGGCATCCTTGTCTTCTTTCTGATCTTAGGGAAAAAACTTTCAGTCTTTCACTCTTGAGTATAAATTTGTTGTGGGTTTTTCATAAATGCCTTTTATCATGTTGGGAAAATTTCCTTCTACCTAGTTTCTGAGTGTTTTTATCATGAAAGTATGTGGGATTTTGTCTAATGCCTTTTCTGCATAAACTGAGATGTTCATGTGTATTTTTTCCCCCTTCATTCCAATAATGTGGTATTGATTGATTGATTTTCTTATGTTGAGCCATCCTTGCTTTCTTGGAATAAATCCCACTGTCATGGTATATAATCTTTTTTTTTTTTTTTTTTTTTTTTTTTTTGAGGTACTGGGGCCAGGGGATTGAACCCAGGACTTCGTATGTGGGAAGCCATCGCTCAACCACTGAGGCACATCGGTTCCCCTAATCTTTTTAATACACTGTTGGGTTCAGCCTGCAAGGTTTTTTTTTTTGTTTTTTTGAGGATTTTTGCATCTATATTTGTAAGAGCTATTGGTCTGTACTTTTCTTTGGTATGCTGTCTTTATCTGGCTTTGATATCAGGGTAATGCTGGTCTCAAAGAATGAGTTAGGAAGTAATTCCTCCTCTTCCATTTTTTGAAGAGCTTGAGGATTGGTGTTAAATTTTTAAATGTATCTGCAGTGAAACCTACTGGTCAGGACTTTTCTTTGTTGGAAGATTTAAAATGACTGATTCAATCTCTTTACTTGTTACAGGTCTGTTGAACTTTTCTATTTCTTCTTGCATCAGACTAGGTAATCTGTATGCTTCTAGAAATTTGTCCATTTCATCTTGATTTTCTAATTTGTTGGAATGTAAATGTTCCTTTTTATTTCTGTAAGGTTGGTAGTAATGTTCCCAAGTTTGTTTCTCATGTTCGTTATTTGTGTTCTCTCCTTTTCTTTGTCAGTCTGGCTAAGATGTGTCAAATTTATTGATCTTTTTAAAAAAACCAACTTTTGGTTTTTTTTAATTCTCTCTATTGATTTTCTTTTTTCTATTTCATTTATCTCTGTTTTAAGTTTTACTATTTCCTTCCTTCTACTAAATTTAGGTTTAGTTTGTTCTTCTTGTTCTAGTCTCTTTAGGTGTGAAGTTAGATTATTGATTTGCAATCTTTCTTTTTTCTTAATGTAGGCATTTAGAACTATAAATTTCCTCTGAGCACTACCTTTGCTGCATCACTTAGGTTTTGGTATGTTGTGTTTTCATTTTTGCTTGTCTCAATATGTTTCCCAATTTCCCTTGTGATTTCTTCTTTGATCTACTGTTTGTTTAATAGAGTATTGCTTAATTTCTACATATTTGTAATTTTTTCAGTTTTCCTTCTGTTATTGATTTTTTTTATTTTTTTTATTTTTAGGTACTGGGTCCGGGGATTGAATCCAGGACCTCGTATGTGTGAAGAAGGTGCTCAACCATTTGAGCCACATCTACTCCCCAATCTGTTATTGATTTCTAGCTTTATTTCATTGTGGTCCAAGAAGAATACTTTGTATGATTTCAATATTTTAAAATTTATTAAGATTTGATTTATGACCTAACATGTGGCCTATCCTGGAATTCCATATGCACTTAAGAAGAATGTATATTCTGCTGTTGTTGGGTGGAGTGTTCCATACATGCCTGTTAGGTCTAACTGAGTAATAATATTGTTCAAGTCCTCTATTTCTTTATTGATCTTCTGTTTAGATGTTCTATCAATTATTGAAAGTGGTGTATTGAAACATCTGATTATTATTGTAGAACTATCTATTCCTCCACTCAACTGTCAGTTTTTGCTTCATATATATTGGAACTCTGTTGTGAGGTGCATATATGTTTACAATTGTTATAGCTTCCTTCTTAATTGAAACTTTTATTACTAATATACTATCCTTCTTTATCTCTTGTAATCTTTTTTGACTTAAATTCTATTTTATCTGACAATAATATAGCCACTCTGGCTCTCTTTTACTACTGCTTGGAATATCATTTTTCACCCTTTTTCTTTCTACATCTTTGTCTCTTTGAACCTAAAGCGAGTCTCTTATAGACAGCATATAGATGACCATGCTTGTCATCCAATCTACCAACTCTACTTTTTAATAGAGGAGTTTAAACTGATACTAAAGGTGATAACTGAGAAGAATGGATTTAGCTATGTGTTTTCTATATGTCTTGTTTATTTTTTGTTCCTCAATTACTCCATTATTGCCTTTCTTGTACTTAGTTACTTTTTTTGTAGTGTATCACTTTGATTCCTGCTTCCTTCCTTTTCTCTCTATATTTTTTTCATTATCTTCTTATTGGTTAACCTTTGCAATTACAATTAACATCTTAAACTAATAACAACCTAATTAGACTAGTACCAAACTAGTTTCTTTTTTTTTCTTCCAACCTAGTTTCAACAGTATGCAAAGTCTATAGTCCTATATATTTCCATCCGTCCCCCTTATTGCCTCAGATTATATATTTAAACATTGAATGCCCATTAACATAGAGTTAAAATGTTATTTTACACAATTGCTTGTTAAGTCACATGGGCGGGGGGGCAGTTACAAACCAAAAGTAAAATAAGATAGGATTTTATATTTACTTATGTAGTTACCTTCACCAATGCTCTTTATGTCTTTGTATGGCTTCAAGTTACTGGCTAGTGTGATTTAATTTCAGCCTCAAGGATGCCCTTTACCATTTTTTTATAAGGCAGGGTTTTTGGTAATCAACTTTTTAAGCTTTTGTTTATCTGTAAATGTCTTAATATCTCCTTTATTTTCGAAAGATAGTTTTGCTGGATATAGAATTCTTAATTGACAGGTTTTTTTTTCAATCTGGCTTCCATGGTTTCTGATGAGAAATATACTGTTAATCTTATTGGTGATCACTTGTATGTGACAAGTCGCTTCTCTCTTGCTGCTTTCAAAATCCGCTCTTTGTTTTTGGATTTTGACAATTTTGCTCTAATGTGTCTTGGTGTAGATTTCTTAAAGCCTATTCCATTTGGAGTTCATTGAGCTTCCTGGATATGGATATTCATGTATTTCATCAGATTTGGGAAGTTTAGGGCCAGTGTATCTTCAAATACTTTTTGCTGATCCCTTCTTCTGCCTGTTTAAATATGCTATTGAATCATCTAATGAAGTTTTCATTTCAATTACTGTTCTTTGCAGCTCCAAATTTTCTGTTTGGTTCCTTTTTAAATAATTTCTATCTCTTTATTTTGTTCAAATAGCTTTTTTGATTTCGTTTTATATGAAATCCTCTATCTCATTGAACATATTTAAGACAGTTTATTTAAAGTCTTTGACTTATAGTGCTGATGTACATTCCTTCTTAAGCATGGTTCAGACAAATTCTTTTCTTCCCATAAAAAAGGAAGTGAATATCTTCCTGTTTCATCATGTGTTTTGTAATTTGTTGAGAACTGTGCATTCTGAGTACTATATTGTTATAACTCTGGAAAATCTAGTTCTCCCACTCCTCTGGGATTGCTAGACTTTGTTGTGGTTGTTGGTGTTGTTGAGGGCTGGAACCATCAATTTGTGACTTTTCTGAACTATCTTTGATCCCAAATAGGGAATGGAAAGAGAAAAGAGAAAAACAAGAAAAAGATACTACCTCTTTAAGACCCCTCCATCACTTTTATGAGGTGGTGGTGGTTGGAGCAATGGCAACATGGGGAATAATGGAACAATGAGGTCCTTAGAGCCAGTCCCCCAGCGATATGAAATAGCTGATTAAAAGCAGTTATTAGCAATCAGACCACATACACCTGGATTTTGGAGGCCTAGGTTCTAATAGCCCACCCTGGAAACAGCAAGCTGCATGTGGATCCTGAGCTGCAGTTCCCACTGATGCCTGATATGAAGTTGGGACATAGGGGATGGTTGCCACTGCATGGAGGGCAAAATTTACTGATATTTACCACAACTTGCCAGCCTCTTCCTCTACCTTCCCTGGATGCTGCACAGTGTTCTACAAGACTCCAAAGTTTCAAAATAATTGATTTGGACAGTTCCTGCCAGTTCAATAGTTCTGTTAGAGGGACTGATTCCTGGAGCATCCTACTTTGCCATCTTCCCACAGTCCTTTCCAAAGTATTCTCCTATAATCCTTTATATTTCTGTAAGTTTGGTAGTAATGTCCCCATTTTCATTTCTGAGTTTAGTTAATTGTGTCTTTGTTTTTTTCTTACTCTGTGTAGCTAATGGTTTGTTAATTTTTCTGATATATTTTTAAAAGCAACTTTTGGATTCATTGATTCTTTCTATTTTTTTCATATTCTCTAATTTGTATATCTCTGCTCTTTTTGTATTATTTCCTTCCTTATGCTAGCTTTGGGTTTAGTTTGTGTTCTTTTCCTGGTTACTTAAGGTGTAAAGCTAGATTATTGATTTGAATCTTTCTTTTTAAATTTAGGCATTTATAGCTATAAATTTCTCTCTGAGCACTGCCTTTGCTGTATCCCACAGGTATTGGTATATATGTTATGTATTTTCTAATTTTCCTTATTTTTTTCTTTGACCCATTGATTAAGTGTGAACTGTTTAATTTCCATATACTTGTGAATTTTCCAATTTTCCAGTTTTCTTTTTATTATTGATTTCTAGCTTCATTCATGGTGGTTGGAGAAGATACTTTGTATGGTTTCAAACCTTTAAAATTTGTTGAGACTTGTTTTGTGGCCTATTATATGGCCTATCCTGGAGAATGTTCCATGTGCGCTTGAGAAGAATATGTATTCTGCTGTCATTGAGTAGAGTGTTTTATATATATCTGTTAGGCCTATATTGTTTATAGTGTTATTCAAGTCCTCTGTATACTTTTTGATCTTTTGTCTAGATCTTCCATCCATTATTGATAGTGGGGTGTTGACTGTATTATTGTAGATCTACCTATTTCTCCCTTCAGTTCTGTCATTTGCCTCCATTTTTTGTGGTCTGTTGTTTAGAGCATATATGTTTATAATTGTTATATCATCTTAATGAATGTTCTCTTTTATCAGTATATAATAACTTTCTTCATCTCCTGTAACACTTTTTGATTTAACATCTGTTTTGTTTGTTATTAGTTTAGCTACCCTAGCTCTCTTTCAGTTACTATTTGCATTGAATATCTCCTTTCACTTTCAACCTATTTATGTCTTTGGAACTAAAATTGAATCTCTTGTAGACATAATATAGTTGAATCATTTAAAAAAAATCCATTTTGTAAGTCTCTGTCCTTTAATCAGTAAGTTGTAATACATTTCCACTTGAAATGATCATTGATCAGGAAGGACTTAATTATGACATTTTGTTCTTTGTTCTCTATGTGACAAACTTCTTTTTAGTTCCTCAATTTCTCCAATACTGCCTTCTTTTGTGGTTGATTGACTTTTTCTACTTTACCATTTTGATTCCCTCCCCATTTCATTTCCTGTATATATAAGCTATTTTCTTAGTGGTTACTGTGGGGATTACAATTAACATCCTAAATTTATAACAATCCTGTTTGAATTGATACTAATTTAGCTTCAATAGCATGCAAAAACTCTGTTCCTATTCAGCTCTGTCCTCTCTTCTTTATATTGCTATTGTCACAAATTACATCTTTATACATTGTGTGCCAATTTACAGAGATTTACATTTATTGTTTTATTCACTTGTCTTTAAAATCTTAGAGGAAACCAAAAGAGGAGTCACAAACTAAAAACATGGTAATACTGACTTCATATTTACCTCTGTAGGTGCCTTTAACCATTTTTATTTATTTCTTTGAGTGGCTTCAAATTACTCTCTAGTGTTCTTTCATTGCAGCCTGATGGACTCCCTTTAGCATTTCTTATATGGCAGGTCTACTACTGACACTCTCTCAGCTCTTGTTCACCTGAGAATTCTAAAATTTTCCTTCTTTTTTTTTAGGTACCGGGGGCTGGGGATTGAACCTGGGACATCGTAAGTGTGAAGCTGGTGCTTGACCACTGAGCCACATTGGCTTCCCTGGGTTGTTTTTTTGTTTGTTTGTTTTGCTTGTTGTTTGTTTTTGTTTTTAGGAGGCACTGGGAACCAAACCCAGGACCTACTGTGTGGGAGGCAGGAGATCAGCTGCTTGAGCCACATCTGCTCCCATTTCCTTAAATTTTGAAGGGTAGTTTTGACAGATATAGAACACTTGGATGAAAGGGTTTTTTTTTTTTTTCTTTTTCCTTTCAGCACTTTAAATATGTTATCCCACTGCCTCTGGTCTCCAGAGTTTCTGATGAGAAGTTGGCTATTTAATCTTATTGAGGAGGCTTAGTATATGATGAGTTGCTTCTTTTTTGCTGCTTTCCATATTGTCTTTTGATATTTTGATTATAACATATCTTGGTGTTGATATCTTTGAGTATGTCCTACTTGGAGTTTGTTGAGATTCTTGGATATGTTGATTCATGTCTTTCATCAAATTAGGAAGGTTTTTTTTTTGCCATTATTTCTTCAAATATCCTTTCTGTCTCACTCTCTCTTCCCCTTCTGGGACTCATAAAATTCATATGTTGGTATGCTTGATGTTGTCCTACAGGTCACATGGACTCTCTTTATATTTATTCATTCTTTATTTCTACTCCTCAGACTGAATAATTTCAATAGTCCTATTTTTGACCTCACTAACTCTTTCTTCTGCCTGCTCATATCTTCTGTTGAGTCCCTCTAATGAATTTTCCATTTCAGCTAATATACTCTTCAACTCCAGTGTTTCTATTTTATTTTTTTAAATAATTTTAATCTCTTTATTGATATTGTCTCTTTTCATATATTGTTGTTCTGTTTTTACTTTAGTTCTTTGGTCATATTTAAGACAATTGATTTACATTCTTTCTCTAGTATGTCTAACAGCTATGCTTTCTCAGGGACAGTTTCTGCAAATTAATTTTTTTCCTGTGAATGATATACACTTCCCTGCTTCTTTTAAAAATATGTATTTATTTACTAGAGAAGTTGTGAGCTTACAAAACAATCATGCATAATGTGCAGAGTTCCCATACATCATCACTCCACCAACACCTTGCATTGTTGTGGAATATTTGTTACAGATTATGAATCCTGCTTCTTTTTATCTTGTAATTTTTTCTTGAAAACTGTGGATATTTTGAATTTTATAATATGATAATTCTGGAAATCAGATTCTCTCCCTTCCCCAGAGTTTGCTGTTGTTGATTGTTGAGGGATGCCTCTGTGTGTTTGTTTAGTGACTTTTCCAAGCTATTTTTGCAAAGACTGTGTTTCTTGTGTTGTGTGGTCACTGAAGTCTATTCCATTATCTCAGGTGTCAGCAATTGACCTGATAGAGATTTGCTTAAATGCCTAGAGACCAAGAGAAAAAAACTGTCCTGGTTTTTGCAGATTGACTCTGACCTGGGTCATCCCCTCAATGCTAAACCAGGCTGCTTATGATTCTGTTTTAGCCTCCACCTCCTGCTTGTACAAATCCCAAAGATCGGACAGGGGTGAAAGCCTAGAGTCCTCTTAGGTCTTTTCTGAGCATGTGTCCAGCCCTCAGCATGTTTGTTGCACTGTGGATTCCCTGGTATACACAGTAGTCCTTCAATGCCCTCATTGCCCCAAGAATCCTGCTCCTCAGCTTCCTCCTTCCCCAGCTTTTTGGTCTGTCTACCACTTGCCCTGTCTGTTTCTTGCCCCAGGAGGCTACTGGTAGTGTATGTCTTTAGATGCTTTCTACAGATACCACGTAGAAAACTGCTCCAGCTTGAGGGGGTCAAAATAAAGTCAACTTCTGCATTGGCCCCTCAGGGAACTGCCAGACAAGTCAAAACACACCACCACCAATTGTTGAGAGCAAGATCTGTATTGCCCCTTGGCACCAGCAAGCCACAGCAGGGACATGGGCTACCACTGAACTGGGGAAAGGAGCATGGTAGGTGAGTAAGCAAAAATGCCACAACGCTTTCTCACCCAAATTTTGCAGCCTGTTTCTTTATTAAGCGCTCCTCTAGTTGCTCTAAGTTTTTGATTAGATTCCAGAGTTTTGAAAAAGTTGATTCTGTCACTTTTTGTCAGCTTAATGGTTGCTTTGGTGGAAGGACTGATTCTTGGAGCTCCCTACTCCACCTGTTTCTGTGATGTTACTCCATGTCTTCCAGA
Source organism: Tolypeutes matacus (assembly GCA_026826555.1). Lineage (NCBI taxonomy): Eukaryota > Metazoa > Chordata > Mammalia > Cingulata > Chlamyphoridae > Tolypeutes > Tolypeutes matacus. Next base: position 853,017 of record JAKSZT010054260.1, on the reverse strand, counting down.
TGTTTAAAAAAAATTTTTTTTTTATTATGGAAAAATATAAATGTATACAACAGTAGGCAGGATATTTTAATGAACCCCCATGAACTCATCAACCAGCCTCAAGAATGATCAAATCATGGCCAATCTTGTTTCATCTATATCACCAAACATTGGCTGAAGACTCACTAAGTGTTGTGCTCAGAATGCTTCATGCATTATCTTACCTCATTTTTACAAGAGTCTGTGATATGTGCGTTAAGATTCCCATTTCACAGATGAAGAAATGGAAGCAGAGGGGTTTAGTGATTTTCCCAAGGTTGCATGCAGCTTCCTGGAAACAGGATTTGAAGCTGTATTTCTCTGGGGTCAGAATTCATGGCTCAGTCCCCAGTTACTACTCCTGGGAGTCTCCTTTGATGCTGACAGCAACCTGAGAGGCAGGTGTGGTGGACATACATGACTAATGTTCATCCCAAGCCACTTCTTTTCTGCTTCTGTGCAGACAAGACTCTGATTTCGTGACTTCTTGAAATTAGGTGAGGCCCTATGACAAGTTCTGGCCAAAGAAATGTAGGCAGAAATGATGTGTGTCATTTCTGGACTGAAACATCTAACTGCTGCTGCTTCATGCTCTAGCCCTTTCCTGACCTGCAGGAGAGAGCTCCGAAGCCTGGTCTTGAGACACTGGTGTTATAGATTGGGAGCCTCCATCACATTGGGTCGCTGAATGACATCTACTGCAGGAGTGATCTTCATTGTATGTGTAGTGTGAACAAGTGGTAAACCATCGAGATGTGGGGGATGTTTGTCACTGCATCATAACCTAGACTATCCTGACTAATAAAGAGGGCAGTGCTACAACCCCTGTTTTATTGCTAAGGAATATGAACCCTAGGAGCTTGTCCAATGCCATACAATAAAATTAGTTTTAGAGTAAAGGTTAGAACCCACATCTTTAATCCACTGCCCTAAACTCTTCCCTACTAGCTTCCGACTAGTGCAATCCCACTCTTAGCCTACCTTCTCCAAGCATTGCTCCCTGTTATCATGCAAATCCATTCGTGGTGGAGATGGGCTGCTGGTGTTTAGTGGGTGCATCCTGCTTTATGTTTATCAGATCCTACCCATGGTTTTAAAAAGGGGAGCTCTTCTAGCAATGTTTTATGAGAAGAGGGAGCACATATATGGTCTGGTAGTTCTGTGCATGGGTTTTATGTCAGGGAGACCCAGGTTTGAGTTCTCCTTACTAATTCTGTGACCTCAGGCAAGTTGATTAATCTCTGTAAGCTTCCATTTCTCAGCTGTAAAATGAGGCCAATAAGATAAAGGCTGTATTAAATTAGTTCAGTCATGTAAAGCACTTGGCACATGACTGAATCTAGGAAGTTACTCTAAAGAATCCCTATTACTAGGGGAAGACTGTGGGAGTTCCAATGCCAGGATTTTTGTCCAGTAGGTGATGGGGAGGCTTAAGAGCAGTTGGTGGCCTTGGACAGGATGGGTTGGGGAGGGGGTCAGAGGAAGGCAGGGTGACCAGTTGGAAAGCAGGCACAATAATCCAAGCAGGTACAGACCAGGGCAAGGGCAGGGGTTATGATAGGGAGGGACAGTCTGGAAGGACCCTGTGAAGGGAGAGCTGGCCAGTGGGGGATGGTCGCACACCGTGGGCGGATGTGCAGCCTCTCTCAGCTGGTGGGCTGGGGTGGCGAGCAGGCTGTTTGCGGCTGGCTGCATGCCGACGTCCACTACTGACCGATAGTCAAATACTTTGAACATCAATCCTGCCTGTAACCATCTCCTATCCCTGAGAGCACAGAAAGGAAAGCTGCTTTGGGACCATCCCAGATTCCAAGGCCAGGGGCTGGCAGCTTCACTTCCCTTTTAAAGTGAAGCCACTGGCTTCAGACTCACTGGCCTTGGGCACTGCTGGGGACACCCTCCTGCTTCCAAGGGAATCAAACATACCTGGTCCCTTTTTCCAAGTCAGCTGAAAAGTTTCTAATCTCTTTGCAAAGTGGAAAGTACCTTGAAAGGTGATTTTCTAAAAGCAGATCAAACAGTTTTGACATTTGCTGCCGAGCCATTCAAAGTCCTACTATCGCCTCGCTGCTGGCCTCGGCAGCTCAACTGGCTACAGATAAAGGTTGATGCGGAATCTCTTGTCACAGACACGAGGAGCCTGCTTGTGGGAGCCACATCCTGGAGAGTAACTGATTCCGTAAAAGCTAATCTGCTGCTTTGTCTTGGCTGACAGTTTATTCTTTCGTGAAAGCCAGGTTTTGGCCCCCAGTTGAATCCTGCGCACACATTTTTTTAATTTGCTGGAATTTGCTAAAACACATCAGTGGCTTTGCTGCCTTTGGGTTTTTATGTTTCGCAAAATAATCCCACAGCATCGCCTTCAAAGGACTCTCAGCATCAAGCTTTGCTGAGCTTTGTTCCAGCCTTCCAGAGGGGAAGCTGAACGATTCTCTTGAACCTGTGAGAAGTGTGAGTGTTGGGGTCACTCACTGTGCTGTGAGGGGGTGCCAATCAGGACCGTCCAGAATGGGAGTCGCCAGCTCAAATGACTTCCAGGGTCAGGCAGGGAAACTAAGTGGGTAAAGTGAGCTGGATGGAGACAATAAGGAGTGGTGGGGACTGAGGCAAACTGGAGACAACATTCCCTATCTAAATGGGGCAGCCAACCTCAGTGCCAAACAATTGTCACCGTGTGGGAATGAGGGCCCAGTGTCCTCAGAGCTTCCCATGTTCCAAAAGAAGCAAGACTTTTGGCATTTTTAAAATATGAGATCTCTCTATTTTTAAATGTTGGCTCAAATTCTTTTAAAACACTCTGCTGGCCAAACCAAACATGTCTGCTGGCCGAATCTGGCTTGTGGGGTGCCAGTTTGGAATCTCTGATCAAAGGGCAGAGATAAGGAGTAGGGAGGGCACCTCACTTGCTCTAACATGAGAGGTCATCCAGTTTGGTGGCCTCATTATATATAGGGGGAAACCGAGGCCCAGAGAGAGAGACAACAATTTGCCCATCACTCAGAGAGCTCATTGAACTTTCTCCTCCATCTACTACCTCTCTCCCCTAAGACATGAGACTTAAGGTGTGACATGTCCTGAAATGTCAGACTTGAGGATATCACTCCTCAAGATGTAAGACTTACATTTTAATAAGTGAGACCAAAAAACCTTTGCAACCCAAAGTATTGCCTCTTTTTAACAGTGGAATTTCAGACACAGTGATAAGGCAGTAGGTGAGAGCTTTTCAAAAGTCCCTCAAATGCCAAGTGAATGTCCACTCTGCCAAGTCCCAGGTGGGTGCTGGTGTAGGTCTCCCCTCAGCGGTATTTGGGGTAGGTACCTGTTCTCCTACAAAGCCACTGGGCTATAAACTGATCCTCATGAGAGACAGAACCAGTGGGACTATGGTGCTCATATTTGGAGTATGTATGCCAGCAGGGCTAGTATGAAACATTTCCAAGCTGGCTCTGGCTTTGGCTTCTAAGAGCCACACCTGGCTGGCATGGAAGGTGGTACTTCCCCAGGTATCCAGTAACACAAATCCAAGCTGCATATATTTGTCCAGGACCTGGTCCCGGCTCGGCCAAAGCAGAAGCGGTTTGCTAGCAGGACCGGGCGGCATTCTCACCTCCGCACCCTGCTGGCGTGGAGGCTGCTGATGAATGAGCCCTTCGCCTGCCCCACCCATTCCCTTGTCCTGTCCCCTCACCTCCTCAGCGCAGCCTGTCAGAGCCTCGACCACCGAATTAACCCTTCGTGATTTTATCTAGCTTTTATTGGCTCAAGCTGGATGGTGGAGATGGAGCCAGATGTGAGGCTGGGGCAGCATCTGTCCTTGCCTTCTTATGACAGGCAGACACACAGAGCCATGACCTGGGAGCTGGGAGGCAGCTGCCTGCTCCACATAACATGAGGGGCAGGCCAGAGGGGGGCCGCAGTCGGCCTGGAGTGTTCTCATCTGTGTGTGCGTGCTTGCATGTGCACACACACGTGAGTGGGAATGGATTCAAGAATCAGCCCTTCCACCCACTGTTCTCTTGCCCCCAGACTCAGGAAGAACCTTCTGCCACGCTCTAAGCAGCTGGGGTGGAATAATTATGAATTTTCAGTTGAGGAATAATTTGCGTACAGTGAATTGTGCAGATCTTAATTAAGTGCACAGTCTGATGAGTCTGACAAATGAGCACATCCGTGTAATGCACATCTCCAACAAGATATAGAACAACTTTCATCCCCTCAGAAAGTTCCTTACGCTCTGTTCCAGTGACTCCTGCCTACCCTCACTGGGCTCCCCACAGGCAACCACGGCTGATTTCCATCGCCACAGATGAGTTTTTGCCTATTTTTAAATATCACGTCAATGGAATCACAGACTACAGTCACAGCTTCACAGGCTTTCCGTGATGGCTTCTTTCGCTCAACATAATGTTTGAAGATTCATCCAAGTTGTTACACATATCAGTAGTTCACTCCTTTTTTTACTGCTGAGTAGTATTCCATTGTGTGGAAATACCACAAATTTGTTTCTCCGTTCTCTGGTCGACGGATATTTGGGTTGTTTCCAGGTTCAGGCCATTATGAATAAAACAGTATATTAGTGTCCTACTGCTGCACAACAGATTACCATAAATGCAATGACTCAGAACAATACAAATGTGTTGTCTCATGGTTTCTGTGGGGGAGGTGTCGGCTAGCTAGGTCCTCTATACAGGATCTCACCAGGCTGAAATCAGGTGTTGGCTGGGCTGTGATCTCACCTGAAGCTCGGGGTCCCCTGCTAGGTTCACAGAAGTGTGGGTGGAATTCAGTTCTTTGCAATTGCAGGACTGAAGCTCTTGCCTTCCCTTCTCTGCCATGTGGCCCTCTCCACAATGTGGCCAAGGCCAACAGGATGCATCTGCTACAGTGAATCTCTTGAACTTCTTCTGTCTCTGACCTCTAGAGCCAGTTTTAAAGGGCTCACCTGATTAGGTCAGGCCCACCCAGAGAAACCTACCTTTTGAGTAACTTAAAATCAGCTGATTAGGGATCTTAATTACATCTGCAAAATGCTTGCACCTTTGCCATATATGTAATCTAACCACAGGAGTGAGTCCAATTACACACTCAAGGGAAGGGAATTACATAGGTCATATATTCTGGGGGGATTGGAGTTTTAGGGGCCATCTTAGAATTCTGTTGACCACAAATAACCACCAATATTTGGAGATTTTTTTTTTTTTAATTAAAAATTAAGATCATTTTCCTACAAAGTCCAAATAACCACAATCCCTCATGTTTTTAGCTGGTTTGTGTGAACCAGGATCAGATCCAGGCTGTGAATGGCATTGGGGCATCGTGTCCCTCAGGCTCCTTTCCACCCAGCACTGTTCCCTTTATGTGGCTTGTTGAAGAGAATTGGTCAGTTGTCCTGCAAATGGTCCCTCCTTCTGGATTGGTGGGGTTGCTTTCTTTTGTTACCCTTTAGCTCATTCCTTTATCCCCTTTACATACTGTGAACTGGAAGTGAAATCTAAAATTTGGTGGGCTCAAGATGAACGTTTTTTGGCTAGAACATATCATGGGAGATACTGAGAGCTTTATACTGCTTCATTTTGGGAGACTTGTGATATCTGTTGTCCCCATGTTGTTGTGCTAAGATGGACTCTATGTCAGGGTGGGGACGGCCTGACCCTGCCATGCTAAAGTTATGTTGGGATCTTACTCCGGCCCCACTTGAATGCCCAGTTATTCATCAACCATCCCCCTAATGTATAATTCTTGCCTGAGTCAATGCTTTCATTAGGGGCTGGGGTAGAATTTTGGCCCAGCCTTTTCTCTCTGTGTGGCTAGGGTTTCAGTCTGAAGTCTGCCTGGCTTTGGCCCCTGGAGGCCTGACCTCCCCTTGGCTGGGACCACCTGGCTTAGACCTTACTGGGCCCAGGGGCAGAACAGAGGTGGCCTGAGGCAGGAGGGGTCAGAGGCCCAGTCCTGAGGCAGCACGGGTGCAAGTCAGGCTTCATGCAGCACATGACGGAAACTTCCAGAAGGCCAGTGCTCATTGCTGAGTCTCCAGGGCCTGTGGTAGTTGTGGCCCACACAAATATTTCTTGAACAAATGAATGCATGAATGAGTAGTGAGTGGGCGACTGAATGCTCAGTCTGACCCTAAAACCCTGGGCTCCTGAGCTTCCTGAAACTTGTACTTGGGTCTTGGGTTCCCTAGGTCTTTCTCAGGCCAGGGTCCCCCCAGAAGTCTGGCTCAGAGCTGAGGCCCAGCCGTGAACCACGAGACATCTCAGGGTCCCAGTCCTGGGGAACAGCCCATCTTGGTGTTGACGACACTCCTTTATCTCCACCCTATGTTCTGGCTGGCCTGGGCCTTGTCTGGGATTATGTTTTCCTGAGGCAGAGCCTGCCTGCTGGACTGGACCCTCCTAGAGCCTGCCTTGGTCCCGGGAGCCAGTCATCATGAGCCAGCCATGTCAAGCTGGAGATGCAGTCGTGTTATCACCAGCAGGATCATCCACCCAGAGGTGCCCATCAGGTACCAAATGGGACACTTAGGTGAGTTTGGGTGGGGTACACAAACTCCCAGACACTGCTCCCCCACCCTGCCTACCTCCTGCAAAGCAGCTCAGCCTCTGGGCTCTGTCTCCAGGCCCGCTGTCCCTCCTGCTGAGAAATCTGCCTTTAATTTAGGAGTTCCATTTCTTTCTCCATGGAAAAGTCTTTGTGGTACCAATTAAGGAACTCTTTTATCCCTTCCTGTTTGAGAAGTGGGGGATTTTGGGACTGGCTAGGAAGCTCTCCTTTCCTGGCTGATTCCCAGCGCAGAGTGACTTTTTCTTGGAAGGACACCTGGCAGGGTGCTCTGGGAGAGACCTCCCTGGTGATTGGGGATTGGCATCCATGAGGGCTTGCTCTGTGCCAGGCTCCATGCTGAGCACGCTGCCTGAGTTAACTCACTGCATCTTCACAGCCATCCCACGAGGAAGGCCCTATTGTTCTGTGCAGTTTTACAGATGAGGACACCGAGGTTCAGAGAGGTCCCTGTCTTGTCAAGGCCACTCAGGTAATTGATGGCGGAGCCCCACTGTGACCCCAGCTTGGCCTGACTCTAGGGTCATAGTCAAAACTGGGCCATTAGGTTGACAGAGTTTGTTATTTAGTATCTTTACTAGGGACTTCAGATTCAGAAAAATGTAAAACCTAGTGTAGATGGAGCCACATTTTGCATAATTCGCAAGCAGTTTCTGAAGCTCTCCTTTATCCCATTCTCCCATTCTCTTCCTTCCCTCCCATCCTGATGAATTTGATGAGCCCGTTTTATCAGCCCATGTTTTAAGGTCTTTATTACTATTTTGCCGAGCAATAAGTAGTATATAATATTGTTTCTTGTGTCTAAAATTTTTACATGTTCCTATCTTTTAGTACATTGATTTTTTCCCCAAGTTTATATTTTTAATATCTAGCCATGTTGATCCATATAGTTCTGATCCATCCCTTTTATGTCCTCTTCTAGAATTCCATTGTGGGAATAAATCACAAATTATGAAAATTTCCCCTTTAGTCCATTTCTTCAGTGAGGGTTATAGGTTTGGTTTCCCAGGCATCAGATTTGGAGAAAGCAGTTTGTGAGCAGGAAGCTTGCTGGAGGGTGCTCTGAGGAACACCCCCCTGGGAGAGTGTGAGGCCAGCAGGAAAGGGCCAAGAAAGAGACTGAACTCTGATATGGTCACAACAGAGCTGATCCCCATGGGGGACTCTGGAGCTAGAATGTCCTTTCAGAGTTGTCCTCCATCAAGACAAGGGGCTGGGCCTTTGTAGCCCTCACTCATCAGTCATTGGATAAGGGCTACCTCCAGGGCAGTCCATAACTGCAGGTGAGGAAGAAGCTCCCTTTGTCAAAAGGCAAGTCCCAGAGAGGGCTCACCTGTGAACCATTAGCAGCCAGCACTTGTGGCAGCTGGGGAGTGAGTTTCTAGCTGAAGGGGGCTTCTGAGCAGCTCACCTCAGCATCTTCCACTCCACCCCTCATGCTGCTTGATTCCACTGGTTTCATCTAGTGAATTCAGCCCATCTGGGAGCAGCTACTCCAGGACTCCCGGTTGGTGGCCTTTTCTTGGAAAAATTCCAAGAGGAAAGTTAAATGGTCCAAACTCTAGCCCCTGCCACTACAGGGGGCTTGAGGGCACATCAAGTACTCATTGTCTCCCATTTCTACCACCCACTCTGTGCTTTTCATCCTCTGTTAGCACCTCTGCTGGCCTAGGGGGCTCTCCTGCTGGTTGACCCTGGCTCTTGTCCCTGAGGGGCCTGAACCCTTGTCACCATTTCTTCTCCAGCTGTGGCTGTTGCACTTTTTCACTTGCTGTCAAAATTGGGCAGACCTTCCAGTGGATCGCTGGGCTAATCTTCCCAAGGGATAGTGCCATATAGAGGGCCGCTTGCTGGTCTCTGTTGCTGGCAGTTTGTTCATTCTGCAGAGGCAGTAGCTGGATCCACTTTGGCAAATGGGAGCTCATGTTGTTGGGCCCAAGCACAGCTTCCATTCTTGCTGCTATAGCTACTCCATTCATGAGCCCATTTTACCAGTATTGGGGTAGCTAGTGACCGAGGCTGAATGCCATCGACTGGCCATCCTCTCAGAATATGAGAGTCTTACATTTTGCCTGAAATTGGTGATTAATCACCTTCAACCTTTCATTGTCTTTCTCCAGTGCATTTATCACACTCAACAGTAGCCATCCATCCATGCATCTCCTAAATGCCTGAGCTACTGTATCAGCCAGTGCATTCACTCCACCCTTATCCCGTCTCAGTTCATCTCCTGTGAAAATTCTAACAATTGTACCACTTCCACCTACCACTAGTGCTGGGGTCCTCACTGCCAGCTGGCCTGTAGGACGGTCCACCGTCAAAATCCCCATTGAGAGTCTGCTTCCTTGGACCACCTCTGTCACAGATGGGCTTCCAGGGAAGTGGACTTTGAGACAGAAATTTGCATGCAAGTGGCTTATTGGGTATATACTCCCAGGCTTAACACCTGTGAGGGCCTTTGGGAAGCTGGATTGGGTAGAGGAGAAGCTGAGCTGCAAGGCAGTTGCATTGGAGGCCTCAGGTGACCCCACGGGGAGCTCTGGAGCTCTGATGGCCCTTTCAAATCGTGTTGAATCCAGGCGAGGTTGCTGGGCCTTTAAACTCCTGTACTGCCCTGTCCTGGAATGCGGGCTCCCCTCTGGAGGGAGTGTTATTGCGGGCAAGGACGCTCCCTTTGACCGAAAGCCATTCAAAGAGAGGGACTCAATTCTGAACCACCACCAGCCACCACTCCCGGGAGATGGCGAGTGAGCCATAAAGGGGACCTTGGCAGTGCAGCCCCGCTTCCACGATAGGGAGGGGGCTGTCTCTAGGTGTCGCTTCTGTATAACAAGGTTGTCAGGATCATCTATGACCATTCTGCTCTTATGCATATGTTAGCAGTGATTTCCTACCTTTCCCACCTCATGCAACACACCTAGAATCTGAGGATCTGTGCACATCACACTTGGGCAGACAGGAAAAAGTTCAGAGCTCCCAGGGGCACCTCCCATCCATTGTTGCCCTGAGGCCCAAGAGGATCAACTCATCACCCCACGGCCAAGGGTTGGAATGTTCGATTCTGGGCATGGATATACGCAGTGAGGGTCTGCTAGGTGTGGGGTTTGAGCTCCATCAGCATTAGCAGATGTTGGCATTTGCTCTACAAGGCAATAAGGTGAGGCTTAAAAGTTGTTGCCATTCTGGTGGGCATGAAATAGCACCCCATCATTTTATTTTCACTTTCTCTGTTCACCCTGAGGGAAGGCATCTGTTCACAAGTTTACCGGTCCTTTGCTTCCCTCTTCTGTGACTTGCCTGCTCATTTCCATTGCCCCTTTCCCTGTTGGGTTGTTTGTCTTTTCCTTTTTGATTTGTGAACTCCTGCTTTGCTCCCCAAGTGCCTCTACACACTCCATGCCTCTGCTGCTATTGCCGCTGCCACCCTTTCCCCCTCCCTCCCTCACCCCTAGTCTTAGATTCTTTGCAGCTTTATGCCTGGAGAAATATGTCTAACTGCTTGAGAGAGTCCAAGTCACAGGCTTGCACTTTAGCTGCAAGGGACCCTAGGAAGCAGAATACCTGGCACTCTCTGTAGTTGGAGATAGGCTCAGCTTCTCACCATGTGTCAAAACATAAGGAGTTACTTAGATGTTGGAAAGACATCACATTTGGGAATCCCCCTTCAAAAATGGTAAACACTATCCTGGCATTCCTGGCATTGACCAATCTTGACTTCTCAAGGCTAGACAGGGATTAAAGGAAGTAGACTATGTAAAAGTGGCCAGCAGGTGCTCATAAGACATTAGTCATGTCTTCCTCCTTCCTGGCTTTGCTGGGACAAATGTCCATTGTGGTCATTGCAAATTTAAGTGTATTTGCATCGGATGGGCATTTAACTAATGCAAATTTTGCACCTCTCAATTGTGTGTTTGTAGGGTGCGGAAGAGAAAGCTGACACTTTGGTCCGGTTGGTTTTGCCTTACGAACCACTCCACAAGTGTACAGTTACCTGGGGGTGTTTAGGAGGAAATGGAGTTCTGTCTTTGTCATCCCCTAAGTTGAGGCCAGCTGCTGTCCCCTTCCCCTGCCACCCTGAGTGATTCTGGCTTTTATAAACATGCAATTTTTACCCATCACAGACTTTCAATAGTAGTCAGGCCCATCATTTGGTGCTCAACCAACAATGCATTGAGCTATGGCAAAGCTGGAGGAAAAGCCTCCTGGCTTGGATTTTCCAAGAGTCTGAACTATATTAGGCTTCTTTTGAGATTTAAGAGGTTTTCAGGGATGATTTTTTCCCATTGGAACCCACAATTTATTAAAATTCCTTAATATCTTCTAATTTTCTTTCATATCCATATTTTCTTAAGTGATGTAAAAATGTGTTTTCTACTGTTTTTGTAAGCAGTTTTATTGAGATATATATATTCACATGCCATACAGTCCTTCCAAAGTGCACAATCAGTAGCTTTTAGTGGATTCAGAGTTGTGCATTCATCACCACAATCAATTTTAGAACATTTTCATTACCCCAAAAAGAAAAAACCCATACCCCTTAGCAGTCACCTTTCAATCTGTCTATCCATCCCCAGCCCTGCATAACCACTAATCTATTTCTGCCACTACATATTTATTTATATTTACATTTTATATAAATGGAATAATAAATATGTAATACTTTGTGTCTCGTTTCTATCACTTAGCATAATTTTTAATTATTATTATTTATTTAGAAAAGTTGTGAGCTTACAAAACAATCATGCATAACATACAGGACTCCCATACATCACCCCATCACCAGCACCTTGCATTGTTGTAGAACATCTGTCACAAATGATGAAAGAACATCATAAAATTATTACTGCTACCTATAGCCTATAGGTTACATTTGGTGTATTTTTTCCATAAACCAGCCTATTATTAACACTGTGTATTAGTATGCACATTTGTTATTGTTCATGAGAGAATGCTCTCATATTTGTACTGTTAACCACAGTTCATCATCTCTCACAGGGTTCACTTTTTACAATCCATCCAGACTGTATACTCAGTGGCTCTCAGTTTCATTACAGAATTGTGCTGCCATTTCTAGAAGGCTTTCATCACTCCGAAAGGAAAAACCTCATACCCCCCTATTGTTGATCCTTAGCATTGATGTAGTACCTTCTTTGCCACTGATGCAAGAATATTGCAATATTACCATTAACTATAGCCCATAAGTTACATTAGTTGTATTTTTCCCATGTATCACCATATTCTTTTTTTTTAGATTTATTTTTATTTATTTATCCCCCCCCCCTTGCTGCTTGTGCTCACAGTGTCCATTTGCTGTGCATTTTTCTGTATCTGTTTGACTCCCTTTGTTGTGTCATCTTGCTGTGCCAGCTCACCATATTCTTAACATCTTGTAATAGTGATGTACATTTGTTCTGGTTCATAAAAGAACATTCTTGCATTTATGCTGTTAACCACAGTCCTCATCCACCACCTAGTTCACTGTGTTAGACAGTCCCTAGATTATCCTCTAGCTTTCTTTCAAGTGACATTTACGTCCCTAAACTAACCCTTTCGGCCACAATCACATTTATAAGCCATCCGTGTTGGTTATACTCACTATAATGTGTTACCATCAGCTCTATCCATTTCACACCTTTGCCATCAACCTTATTAAATATTCTGCATACATTAAGCATCAGCTCCCCCTTCTCACCCCTCATTCTATCTGATGATTTTTGGACACTAGGCTGTTTTCCTTGTATGTGAGGACCTTAGAATCTACCTCTTGCAGAAGAGGCAACTCCCGAAAAAAGGTGGCGGTCTCATCTCAAGTGTGTGATTGATTCGGACCCTTTTGGAGGGTTCCGGAGGGTTGCAGGAAAGAGGGAGATGATCAAATAGCAATGTCCTCCAGGGCAGAGGAATAGGAGATTGTGGCACGTGCACTGGGTATCTGGGACTCTGACTTATTGCCTCTCCATTGTGAGAGGTCCTGGAGATCTTCGCTATGTCTCCTCTTCTTCCAGTAGGATCTTTTCCCTGTTCCCTTTGGCAGCATCTCTCTCTGCCCCTGAAAGTTTCAACATTTGAGGTGCAAGGATTCCTCTCTTAGCCCGGGGCTAATGCTCATGGGAGTTCCTGGACATAAATGTGTCCTGTCTGCTGGGCGTTTGAGCCGTAGGGGAGTTCCCAGAGCCTGGAGTCTCAGGGGTAACTGATAAAGTCGGGCTTAGGTCCTGCTAAGCTGAGGGGTGGCCCACCAGCCTGGAGAGCTCACCTGGTCAATCCTACCTGGAACCTCAGAGCATCTCTGTGGCAAAGACCTGCAGAGGCACCAGGTTTGCATTGCTCGAATGGAAAAAACAGAGACCTAGTGAGGGAACTGGACACTGAGGCAAGGCAGAGATTGGAGGCCAGATGTCCTGACCCAGCCAGACCCCAGCACACCTTCTCAGCAGTGTGTGGTGCTCTTGGGTCCCTCTCTGCCCCTGGCTTCAGTTGGCCCTCCGAGAGGACTTTCCCCACCAAGGGAAGAGTCAGGCTACGCTTAGCTGGTGGGGGCTCATCTCCCAGCAGAGCTGCTTCAGAGGTCTTGGGGTGTTTCTGGCCAGAGCCTGCCTGGTTGGTGGGCTGGACTCTGTTCAGGAGGACCCTTCCTGGCTGTCTTGGATGTTGCACTTGATCTTATTTGCAGATTACTCGTGGCCATAGAATGAGGGACATGAGACTTTCACAGTGATGGGTGGTCCCTCCCAGCTATCCACTTGCACCTTAGTGGCTGCTGCTGTCCCTGGGGTCCAAGGATAAGATCTTAGCTAATCAAGTGGAGAGTGGAGGAAGAGGGGAACAACTGGGAGCAAGAAGACTCTCCTGAGGGCCCTGGCTTCCCAGGGCTCTCCAACAGATACTCCTTGAGCTCAACGGCATCCTTCTCCCATCGCTGAGACAATTCTGGGCAGGGTTCATTTCCTGGGGACTCTTCTGCAGCAGTGGGATGAAAAACAAAATTTCCTGCCTGATAAACTGGGGACTGAGATTGGATTAGGAATCAGGTATCTGAATTGTAGCATCCCTCAGTTTGTTCATCTATAAGATGGGAGAGAACAGGGCCGTTTGGGCTGGCTACACATGTTTATCTCCATTTATAGATAGAGGAACTTTGGTCTGGTCTGGATGTGGCGATATTTGGTGGGAGGAGGCAGCTAGAGAAGAGAGAAAGATGGGCTGGGCAGGTTGTGGGGAATACAAGTTGGAGGTGCAAGCTGATGAAGTTGCACCAGGGAGAGCTTGTGAGATTGGGCACTGAGCTAATTCCTTGGGTCCCAGGCAACTGTGCTGGCTCACAGAAGGCCCTTCCTGTGTCTGCACAGAACCCAGCCCCATTCTGGGCCCTCGAGGAGGACATACACAGCACCTTTGGCCAGGGCGTGAGCTGGAGAAGAGGGATGGCGGACGCAGCACGGGCTTGCGCTGGTGGAGGGGTGTGCGTGGGCGCTGAGACACACTGAGGAGTCAGTCTGCCTGGGCAGGGAACCTGTCTGTCAGTCCCCAGCTCTCTCCTGGGATCAGGAAGAGGACTGACTTGCGGTGACTGCTCACAAAGTGATTGTCACCTACTTAGGGGCTTCGGTGAGTTAAAAAGAAAGGATGTGAAGGTTCTTTGGAAACTGGAGAGCTCCTCGGCTTTCCATTTTCACAGGCCATGGAGTCGCAGGGGTCTGGCAGAAGTAGAGATGTGCTGCTCAGGATGGGCTTCCGGAAAGGGGGGCTTTCAGCTGTGAGAGACTGTCAGCTCTACCAGGGTCAGCCTCTGCTTTCTAGGCCTGGCCAGTGACTGAGCAAGGGGGGCGGGGACTGGCCCTGGTCTCTTCTGTCCCCAGCAGGACCCTCTCATGGGGGATCTCTGGCTGGCGAGGCGTTGGCATGTGCCTGTCGGTTCCCCACCCAATCCAGTCCCCGCCTTTTATTTCACAGGTGTCACTTCCTAATAAAGCTTTTTTCTGTTTTGGTAACAGCTTTAGTGAGATATAATCTACATATTATACAATTCATCCACTTAAAGTATACAATTCAATGGCTTTTAGTATATTCGCAGAGTTGAGCAACCATCACCACAATCAATTTTAGAACATTTTTATTACCCCAAAAGAAATCCCATATGCATTAGCAGCCACTGCCCATTCCCACCTTCTCCCATCCTCCAGTCCCAGAAAACCTCTAATCTGCTTTCTGTCTCTAAGGATTTGCCTATTTGCACACATTAGCCCTTTTTTAAAAATAAGAGGTATTGGGGATTGAACCTGGGACCTTGTACATGCAAAGCAGGTACTCAACCACTGAGCTACACCAATTCCCTGCTGGAGTTTGCCTCGTTGGACATTTCATATAAATGGAATAATACAATATATGGCCTTTTGGGTCTGGCTTCTTTCACTTAGCATAATGTTTTCAAGGTCCATCCCTGTTGTAGCACGTATCAGTACTTCATTCCTTTTTATGGTTGTATAATATTCCATCGTGTGGATTTACCACATTTCAAGTATCCATTCATCAGTTGATAGACATTTGGGGAGTTTCCACTTTTGGGCTATTATGAATAATGCTCATAGTGTAATTTATGTGTACAAAGTTTTTGTGTGGACCATGTTTCCATTTCTCTTGCATAGATACCTAGGAGTGGGATTGCTGGGTTGTGTGGTAACTTCATATTTAATTGTTTGAGGAACTACCAGACTGTTTTCCCAAGTGGCTGCAGCATTTTACATTCTCCCCAGCAGTGTCTGTGCATTCCTATTTCTCTACCTCCTCACCAGCACTTGTTATTATCTGTCTTTTTGATTCTAGCCATCCTAGTGTTTGTGAGGTGGTTTTGATTTGCATTTCCCTGATGGCTAATGATGCCGAGCATCTTTTCATGTGCTAATTGGCTCTAATCAAGCTTTTGCATTTCTAACTTCATCTCAGTTCTGCTTTTCAAAGAAGCCAACTTTTGACAGGAAGGAGAGCCTTCTGAGTGGGATGTGTCTCTCATCCTTTACAGTATTTCTGATTCTGTCCCTCAGTTTCTCCGCTCTTTCTTTCTCTGTGCCTCTCTTGTTCCTGCTCTTTGTTTCTCTCTTTTCCTCTGTCTCTGTCTCTCTTTCCCTGTGTCTCTCTCTCACACAGGCATTCACACGCCACTTCTCTTTTTCACTCAGTTTCTGGGAACACACTGATCACACCCATGGTAAAGCCGGCTAGTAAAATAGGGAATCAATAGACGTATCTGGAACCTGGCAAGAAGTCCACGTGGACATCGATTTCCCCAAAATGGCTGCTGGAAGACCCTCATGAGATTTCTGCCATCAGGAATGAGATTCCTGGAGATTCCCAGGAGAAGCCCCAGATATTCTCCAGGGACATTATCATTGGGCCCACCTGGGAGATTGATAGGTGGGGTAATCAATCAAAACAGCAAACAGCTGGGACTCCTCCCATGCCATTAACAAAGGGGTGGAATAATTAATGGTTTAAAAGCAGGCACAAAAATCGCTCCCGCTCTCTAGCCCCTCTTGGCTTCTGTGCCCTGCTCTCGCCATGCTCCCCCCCTGCCTGGATCAACATGCAAGTAAAACCTGGACATTTATAATCTATAATGGGAAGTTGTAGTCTATAAATCAGCCCTCTTTATCACTCTCCAGCCCCTTACCCTCTGCCGGGGACCCGTGATCTGTTATTTTCTCCCATTTCTCTTCCCTCCCTACCTTAATAAATTACTGGCCTAACTAACCTGATGTGCTCTGAAATTCGTTTCTGCAGCATAAGTCAAGAACCTAGACAAAATCCGGTAACAATGGTGTTTGCAATTCTTTCTTTTTAATGAAAACACAAGACTGTCAGCTTGATACCACACCATGGCAACCACCCCCATCACAAGATACATTTATTTTCCACGGGGTTTTCTGGAGACCAGCTCGCACTGTTGAAGCCTGCAGGCCCGGTCCAGGGCTGAGGCCCCCAGTTAATGAGCAGCAGAGCTGGTGTCCCCCACCTTCACCTTCTGGCTACCTGGCAGACTTTGCATTTCCATCATTCAAGCTCTTCTTTTTTCTTTTCCTCTTTCCTCCTTATTTCCTCAGTGTTCATCTTTTCTCCCTAGCCAAGATGCAAGCTCACTGAGGGCAGGGACCTGGCCTCTTGTTTCTACCTCAGTGCTAGTGCTGGGTCTGGAAAAGACTTGCTGATTGATGAGCGGCTTTATGGGGGAGGCGGGAGGTGAAGATCCTGGCACCAGTGAAACAAACTGGATAGCATGGAAGTCACAGGAGGCCTTGGCCCCCTCTGGCTTGTTCAGCACAGAGCCCCCAGAGCCCAGGAAGGTGACATGTGAGAAGCAGGCCCTCAGTGAATATTTGTCACATGAGCGAAGGATAATAGCTAACGTATTAAGCACCACATCCTGCATCCTATGCTAAATGCCTGACGGTGCTTACAAAAATTACTTTTTGAGTACTCAGCTTTGGGTGCAGCTATGAACAATGAAGCCAATTCAACAAATGTGTTTTTAGCACCTACGCCAGGCCTCGTGCTCTTCTAGATGCTGGGGATACATCTGTGAACATTTCAAGTCTACTCAAATAGTTATTGAGTCCCTACTAAGTATCAGGCACTGCTCCAGGCCTGGAGGATACAGCGGTGGCCAGTCAAAATCCCCGCCCTGTGCACATTTCCCAGGAGCCCTACGCGGTTAAATCCTCTTGTTTTGTTTGTTGTACACTTGAGGAAATTGAGGCTCAGAGAGGTTAACTGCCTTGCACAAGGGCACACAGCCAGGCAGTGGAACTGGACTTAACCCCTGGCCCATCTGATCTCAAAGCTTGTGTTCTCACCATCTGGCCCAGGCTGCCAATATTGGGGTGCACCCTCTGGTCCACCTTGCTGAACACTTTTGGGGCTCCTAAACTGCCCACTCAAGCCTCCCTCTCCCGGGCCCCACAGCCCTGCTCCCTCTCCGCTGGCACACAAAAGCCTGACCACGGCCGGCAGCGTTCCTGAGTGACACCCCCGAGTGCAATAATGTGGTTTTGCACACAAAACCCCGTGTTCAGCAAATTGCTGTGACCTAGACCCTATCCAATTACCTGCCGCATCAGAGGTATGTTCTGTGGTGCTGCCAAGCAAAGCAGAGAATAATACTTCTAAGGATTTTAACCATTATATAGAAAAAGCACAGCCCTGGCAGCCCCTGGCAGGCGTTGCTGAGCGGGAACGAGCTGCAAAGCAAACATGAGGGGCTTGTGCCACACGTGGGCTGTTGTCTTCGCTGGTGGGTCAGTTGTTCTGGGCCACAGTCATGCTGTCAAAGGCACTGGTCATCTGACTCTGGTCATTGGCTCTGGGGGTTCCTCACACCGCCTGGAAACCCTGAGCCGAGCTCTGCCCCTGGGACTGGGCTCGGTATGGATGAAACAGGACATAGCAGCTACATGTGCCGCTCCAAAGCCACAATGCGCCAGTTCTGCTGCTGACCCTCTTCTCAGTGACTCGTGAACTCTGGGCAAGGGACTTAATATCGCGGAGCTTCCCCGATCACTTGTGAGGATTGAACGAGCTCAAGTAGCAAGGAGAGTCTGGTGCACACTGTTGGCCTCTGTAGCTGTTAGGGCTCATCTGAGTCGGACGCTCATGGACTCTCAGGGAACAAACCTCTATTGAGCACCTACTGGGTGCCATGCCATGTGCACAGTGATGAGCAGAGCAGATGTGGTCCCTGCCCCCAGGGAGCTTATGGACCAGCAGAGGTGATGGGTGACTATACAATGACACAAGCAAATGTGACATTAGATCTGTGTCTATGATTGGAGCGTTTGATGAGTAGGGAAGTCAGGGAAAGTCACTCTTGGGGGCTGGTGCTTGAGCTGAGACCTGAAAAGGAGGAAGTTAGGAGGATAGAGAAGGGAGGGGCAAGCCTTCTAGGTAGAGGGAACAGTATGTGCAAAGGCCCAGTGGCAAGAGGGAGTCTAATGACTCCAAGGACCTGAGAGAAGGCAACGAGGCTGGAATGTAGAGAGTGACAGGGAGCTGGGTGGAGAGGATGCTGGGGAAGTGGGCAGAGCCAGGTCTTGCAGCACTTTGTAGGTGAGGTTCAAGAGTTTTGCCTCTAACCTAAGAGCAATAAGAAGCATTAAAATGTTTTAACCCGGGGGTGACTTGACTATATTGGCATTTTAATAAAGGAAACTCTGGTGGCTATGTGGAAAATGGAGCATTGGGGAGCAGGAGGGGACACGGGGAGGCCATTGTAGTGGTCCTAGAGAGAAGACCATGGCTTGGACCAGGATGGTGGCAGTAGGGGTGGAGAGACGTGGGTGGATTCAAGAGGCAGCAGGCCTTGCTGCTGGGGTGGAGGTGGGGTAGGCTGGTGGGAGGGTCTCAGAGATGAATGCTGCAGCCCCCGAGTTCCTGTGGAGTGGAGAGAGAACAAGCAGGACCCATCCAAGTCACAGACGATTCCCCGGCAGGTGAACCTGCACCTGACTCTTTGCCCCTAAAAGGCACCCAAGGCCAAGAAGTCTTGGTGCTATCCACAGCCCTTTTTACACGTATCCCCTCGCTTCCCAGCCTCTCTCCAGATGCTCAGGAGGGCTCAAGCCAGTCTTTGGTGGTTTGGGCAGTGGTGCAAACCTGGTTTTGGAGTCAGGTTTGGGTCTATGTTCCCAATGGTTATGATCTGGTGGGTTTTGGACAAGTTATTAGCCATTCTGTGTCTCAGTTTCCTCATCTGGAATGAAGGGGACACCTAATTCATAGGTTTTAATGAGGATTTCAAGGAGTCATTTCATACAAAGCTCTCAGAAAAATGTCGGGCACATAGTGGCTTCTCAATAGCACCTAAGTATTATTATTACTAATAGCTGTAAAGTGGGGTGAATACTCACAGGACTGTAGGGATTGAATGAGACCACACATGTCCAGTGCCATCGCGGGGCCTGGCACATAGTTAGTGCTCAAAATGTCATTGCCTTTGATCTTACAACAGTGCTAAATTGGAAACATCGTCCCAGTCCAACAATGGGGATCTTTTAAGTCAATTTTAGGTATCCACACAATGGAATGAGATGGAGCCACTAAAAATGATGTTATAGCAGAATATTTATGGACATGGAAACTTGGTTTTTCTATAATATTAAGTGAAAAAAAAAACTGAATTAAAATTGTACCTGGAGTAGGTGAGATAGTGGTGATTTTTATTTCTTTTGTTAATTTGGTAAAATACACATAACTTTTAACATTTTAAACATTTTAAAGAGGACAATTCAGTGACATTTAGTACATTCAAAATGTTGCGCAACCGTCACCACCATATAGTTCCGGAACATTCTCATCACCCCAGAAGGAAATCTTGCACCCGTTCGCAGTCAGTCCCTATTTCTCCTCCCTCAGGCCTTGCAGCTGCTAATCTGCTTTCTGTCTCTATGGATTTGCCTATTCTGGATGTTTCATATAAATGGAATCTTATAATATGTGGTCTTTTGTGTCTCGTTTATTTCTTTTTCAGATTTTTCCTAATTAAAAAACATTCAACCATGAACATGTATTTCTTTCAGAATCCGAAAGCCTATTATAATGTGACATTTATAAAGAGTTTTTAATGAAAAGGGAAAATGGTCATGACTCAATGTTAAATTGGAAAAAAAATTAGATTACAAAATCCTTGGTGCGGTGTTACCTCACCCACACAGAACAAAATGCTGGGAAGGAAATAAATGAATGTGCCATGACATCAGTGTGTGGTATCTTGGAATGAGGGGGTGGTGATTTTAAACCATGGCCTCGGATCCTTTGCCCTTCCACCCATAGAGAAGCAAGATCTACGGCCTTTCCCTGTAAAGCTGGGTAGGCTGCGACTTCTTTGGCAGAAGTGACACTATGTAACTTTGATGTTAGATCACAAAAGGCGAGACTGTCGACCGCACTGTGGGCGGCGCATGGCGGGGATGGCGCTGGCCCGGGCCTGGAAACAGATGTCCTGGTTCTACTACCAATACTTGCTGGTCACGGCGCTCTACATGCTGGAGCCTTGGGAGCGGACTGTGTTCAATTCCATGCTGGTGTCTATTGTGGGAATGGCACTGTACACAGGATACATCTTCATGCCTCAGCACATCATGGCAATATTGCACTACTTTGAACTTGTTCAGTGACCAAGTTGTGATCGGGATCCACAGGTTCCTAAGGGAGAATCCACCCTCCGAAGATGGAATGACATTTCATCAGATGTCATAAGAAGCCCTAATATAGATGTCAACCAACCTTGTGAATATAAAGACTAAAAATCATGAGTAGACCAGGAAAATAATCCTGACTCATGTGGTATGTTCTTTATTTTTAATTTTAAAAGAGGCTCTTGTATTTTGTCTATTTTAACATTGTAGTCATTTGTACTTTGATATCTATCAGTATTTTCTTAACCTTTGTGACTGTTTCAATATTACCCTGTGAAAGCTTTCTTAATGTAACTTTGAGTACATTTTAATTGCCTTCTATTTTTAAAACCCAAAGTCATTAGTTGGGCTGTACTGCTCTTGCTATAGTATGACATATACATCTGCCTGGATATATTTCTACTCTTGACCAAAGTTTTGTAAGAAACAATGCAAGATTTGGGGCGGGGGATGGGGAGGGAGGATATTTTATTGAGCACTACTTACAGAAGACTTATCTGTAAGTTTGAACTCAGGAGTACAGTTTTAGCTATCTAGGCTCTACTCTAACAGCTTTTTGCTTTAAAACAGTGTTTCTTAATAATGAAAAAGAAAAGAACTTGAAAAAGATAAAATAAAGGAACATTTCATCTTTTAAATATTCTTATATGGAATTATTTCCAGAAAACTTTGGTGATGATTCTTGTAACAAAATGTTCTCAATTGGTTAAGTAACATTATTATGTAATGCTTACATGCCATAGAGTTTTTAACAGAAGATAAATCAGTTTCCTCTGAGGGCCACTGTTAACAGTGTACTTCCTTAAATTTAGTTTTATGATTGTAATGGGTACTGTAAATGCATTTACACATTGGAATAAGAAAGGATGAGATGAATTGTAGTTAAAAACTAGCAAAATTAAGTGTAAACTAGGTTAAAATCCTTTCACTCTTTGTATTTTTCTTTTTAAGATTTCTATTCTTTAAATGTGAAATGACTGTCTAATTTTTAAAATGTAAAATCATTAAATTCAAAGAGGAAAAAAAAAGATCACAAAAGGCCATCAAGCTTCCCTTCACTTGCTAAAACCTTCACTCTTAGAGCCCAGAGCCTCTAGGTGAGTAGTACAGCTATCCTGAGGCCGCCATATTGAGAGGAAGTCTAAGCCACTTGAAGAGGCCATGACTAGGCGCTCAGGTCAACAGTCTCAGTTGATTCATCCCAGCCCTGGAGCCAGACATGGGAATGAGGAAGCTTCCAGATGATTCCAGTCCCCAGCTGTTTGAATTGTCCCAGCTGAGGCCTCAGACATCTTGGAACAGAGACAAGCCATCCCTGCTATGCCCTGTTCAAATTTCTGACTCACAGATTCATAATTAAATGGATATTTTCTGTTTGCCAGTTTGGGATGGTTTGATAACTGGAATAGGGGCACGGTGGGAGATTTTTCGTCTTTTAATTCTACTTTTCTGGATTCTTCTACTTTTTTATTATGAGCTTATGTTTTATGATTAAGAGGAAATTTATATGGACATTTTTGTGTACTGGATAAATAGAGAAATAAAAGAAAGAAAAATGAATTAAAACAAAGGGGAGAGAGAAAGAGAGGGAGGGAGGAGGGCAGAAGCTGTTTTTGTGGGAGGACCTGGCTCCGTCCCTCTCAGGAATCATTGAGCACAGATGAGCTTCTCCTGGACCTTCCTTTCTTCCATGCCCCAGTCTCTTGAATCACTCTGCCCTTAGACTGTGACTGAATGGCACGCAGCTAGACGGCTCCAGGTCAGACAGAGCTGGGCTTGACTCTGATGGCTCCACCTCTTCCTGGCTGTGTGTCTTTGCACAATGCACTCAACCTCTCTGAAATGTGTTTCCCCACTGGGTAGAGGGTACCCACGCAAACACTTGATTCACTTCCGAGGAAGTGTTTGCTCATCGTTGCTGTCCTTTTACCTGCCGTTTTTGAGCACTGTCCGATGAGTCCCAAGTGCTTTATTATATTATTTAATTTAATCCTCATAAAAACCCTGTGAGGCACGTATTATTAGTTCCGATTTCCAGATGATTTAAGAGCATCATAGAGCAGTGAAGTGACTTGCCTGGGGGACAGAACTGGAACGTGGAAGAAGCAGGATTCAAGCCCAGGGTCGTCTGACTCCTGCCCGGTGACCCCTCTTTCTCTAGGACCAGACTGGAGCTCCTGCCCCTGCCCTTGGGGGATGTTGGGAGAAGGGAGCTGCTCCCAGATGGCCCAGCCTGGATGCCCTCATGTGGGCTGCCCCTGGGCCTAGGTGCCTGGCACAGAGCAGGGAGCCTGGGGCCAGGTAGAGGCTGGGGCTGCTCCAGTCGCTCCAGGAAGCCAAGCAATCCCTCCCCTAACCCTTTCACCCCTGCTCACTCTGAAAGAAGCCATTCAGAGAAGGAAACCCGAGAGGCTGATGTTTTATGCATGGCCCAGCCTTGCCAGCAGCAGCCTGCCTCCCGGGGAGGTATTATTTTTAGCTTGTGCATGTGCTAGGGGGCTGGCGGGTGGCTTGAAATAAGCAGGGTGGTCACCCACCTGTCCACCCCTTCCTTGCCGGGTGGCCATCGGCAGTGTTAACTCGGTGTGCCCGGCACTGGGGGCATGGCCCTGGGCCAGGCCTCCACTCGGGTCAGGGGCATCTCGGGGCTCCAGTCCTGTGTGTTGAGCAGCTGGCCACCTCTAACACCTGGGCGGCCATCTCCCATGGGGAGCTCACGCCCTCACTTTTCCACAGGTGTTGGCCCTCCATAAACCCAGGGGAAGGAGACAGGCATATTTCTGGGACTCTGTGTGAGACGATGTAACCTTTGTCAGCCGTTTGAAGGTCCTCCGCTGCTGCGGAATGTAATCTGGCTGCTGGGGGTGCCCTGCTTTTATCACTCCCAGCTTCTTCCCGGCAATGTACCCCAGCAGACAGAGTGTCTGTTTTGGGTAGATTGTCAGTGGATCGTGGCTAATTAACATCTTTTTCTGTCAAGTTTCATGCCTGTTTCCCACACTTCCTGCCTGCCTTTCAACTAAACTGCAGCTGCAGTTGTGGCTAGCATTTATTGAGCACCTAGTAGGTGCCTGGTCTTTTTAATGCGTTGTCTCTTGTATCCTCCTAGGGGTGGGTACTGCTATGGGCTTCATTTTTCTTATGGGAGAACTGAAGCTCAGAGAAGGAGAGTGGCTTGCTCAAGGCCACACAGGGAGTTTGACCCTAAAGCAGTGCTCTTGCACACTTCAAGGCCTCTGACCCGGTCACTTCTCTAGGTTAGAAGCCAAACCCCACTTCTTTTCTATGTTCCCTCCTTTTGATGGATAGCCAGAAGCTACAACACATGGAAATGGAAGGAACTGGGGAGGGTGCCTCTTTCACATTCATTGCTTAGATGCAGAAACTGAGGCCCAGAGAGGGGAGGATGCCTTACTTAAGGTCACTTTGTGCCTCAAGGGCAGTCCCCAGTGCTGACCCTGGACCCAGGACTCCTCCTCCAGCATGAGATGACCCAGTCATCTCATCTCCCTGGGTCTTCCTCCATCTGTCAGTCTGTCCATCTGTCCATAGGACCAGCCATTCTGGCTCAACTCATGGGGCCCTGGACATGAAGGGGCTTGGTGAATGAATAGGTCTGATTCCCCATTGCCAGCTCTGGGAACTCCCCTTCCCACAGCATGCTCAGAGCCTGGGCAGGTCAGCTTGTAACCCGTCGTAGGCGCCTGGCTCCCAATATCAACTCTGGCTCAAGGCACGGCCTCCATTTGAAATGTCTCTACTGCATAGGACCCAGCCAAGGACAGTTACTGAATTGTCACTGCGTGGATGAATGACTAATGCTACACAGGTGACTGAGGCCTGTTCCAGCCAGAAAATCTCCTTAGGTCTTTCAATAAGAGAGAATTCAGTAAAGGGATTGATTACACAAGAGAGGTGAGAGCTGAGAATCCAGAAATTAGCAGGAAGCTACTACCATCCCTAAGCCTGGAAGGCAGAGAGAGGAGGTAGGAAATAGAGATGGGAGGCGGGGGAGGAGAGAAATACCCCTGCTTTTCCTTCCTCTCGCTCTCCCATCTTCTGCCCCCCACTGGCCAAACAAACCCAGAAGCAAAGGAGTCTGGGAAATGTTCCCTGCAATAGGGAGCAGAGCAGGAGAAGGGCAGGCCCTGGATCTGGGAGCAAAAGGCAGGGTGCTCAGGCTCAAGGTCACGGGCATCCTCAAGGATGACACCAGCACTGAGGATGACAGCAGCAGCCATCAGCTCAGTGCTCGAGGGAGTTTTAGGCGTAGTAACTCCTTTTTGCCCCATGACAATGCTTTGACAGATGAGGAAGCTAAAGCATAGAGCAACCAAGCACCTGTAGGAGATGGGAATTTCACTCCGGCCTCGAGCTCTGGACTCTATGCTCCCACCCTCCATTGCAGCAGTGCTGAGGAGCAGGGGCTCCAGGTCGCTGGCGCCCCCCTCTGACAGCACCACACCAGATCATGATCCCATCTTACAGATGAGGACATGGAGGTGCAGGCAGGTCACTGAACTCGTGGGTGCCAGGGCTAGGGTTTCGGTCTTGTCTCTTCTGGCTCCAGAGTGTCTGCTCGTAACCTGGATTGTTGAGGAGGCCAGTCCTGAGACCCCTGCCCCTGTCCAGGGTGCTCCTTGGAACCCCTCCTCAAGGGATACTCACCCCCCCATCCCACCCCCCCCATGACTCTCTGGGTCATTAACTCTCCTTGGACAGCTGGGCTGCCGTGGCTCAGGCGTGACCCACACGCCCAATTAGAGGAATTCAAAACGCCATTTATTTATCAATGACCTAAGCTCATTTGATCATGAAGGACGGAGCTCAAACTGTTCTCCGAAGCCCCCGTTGTCCCTGGGCTGTGCCAAATCCGCCTTTGATCTGCTAATCCCGAGTTTATAAGGTTAGGAGATAAGCGGGCGGAACGAAATTCTTTTCTCTTTTAGTCCACCTAAGCGGCCATGAAACCCCCGAACATCAGAGACCTCCCCGGGCCCCTGTGGCCTCCTCGCCTGAATAATTCAGTCGGGGCATGAAGGCTCCCGCCTCATCCTGGGACACGCGGGCCATCTGGGGTGGCAGGCCCGCTCCCCACCGGACCTGCCCGGCTCCGCCTCCTCTCTCTTCTCCTTGCACCAGCCTCCTTGTGCTGGCCTCAGGCCACCCCAGCCCGGCACCCCGGCATGCCAAGGGACCTTCCCTCCCTTGCGCCTCCCTTCACTCCAGCCCTACCAAGTGGGACTCCTCCTGGGGAGGCAAGAGAGACCCTGCTCCAAAGGCACCTACAGTCCATTGTGGGGGGAGACAAGACAGTCCAGGCCAATTGACTCTGACCTATATCCATTGTGCTCTTGCAGGGGGAAGGCCTCAGGGAGTCTTTATAATTCAGTGCATGGAAGGGCATGAGTGCTGAAGTCGGACCGCTGGGGTGCAGCCTCCAACTAGCTGTGTGACTTTGGGCAACCCATCAACCTCTCTGAGCCTCCGTTTCTTCATTCATAAAATGGGGACAATGATGTCCCTCCCCTCATTAATTCTCACGGAGAGGATCAAACAAGGACACCGACAGCCTGGGGCAGGATAGGCTCTTCCTGAAGGGCGCCTGTTGTGAGGATTTGGTTGGCGTCTGTACAAACCAGGACAACTTGCCCCTGTGCAGCATTTCTCACTCCTCCATCTGCAGCTGGTCTGTGGCTGCTGCCTGCCCCCCATGGACTACGGGGACCAAATGAGAGGCGGGGGACCTTGCCCTGGAACTCAGGCCAGTGCTGGGTGAGGGATCTCGGAAGCGGGTTGAGAGGCACGGGGTCAGGGCTTCGAGGCTGCTGGGGACTTTGGCCAGGAGTTCTCACAAGCAGAACCCAGGCCAGAGTGATAAGGGCCACAGGAGTGAGGTCAGAGGTCAGAAGAGGCCAGGGCCACTCCTGGGTGGGGCAAGGGCCTCATCACCCCGAGGCCCCCTGGTTGAGAAGCTCGGCCTGGAACGCAGGCTGGCTGGGCTGTTTGAATGTGTGAGGAACGCTTTAGACCCATAATAAAAAAAAAAAAAAAAAAAAAAAAAAAAAAGGAAGGCAGAGACTGGCCCAAGAGAAGGGAGCGGAGAGGCCAAGAGGGGGGAGGGTAGAGGCCAAGGCGGACTGGCTGCCTTCCCCTCCAGTGGGGCTGAGGGCAGGAGCACTGCATTTGGAGTCTGGAGATGGTTTCTAGTCTCAAATGCTACTTCCTACCAGCCATGAATTGTCTGCCAAATCGCCTCCCATGGGTGATGTCATCTGGTCTCGTGGTTGCCTCTCTGAGTTTAAACTGTGAACTGTGAACTCCTTAGAGTTGAGACTCCGCCTTATTCTTCTCAGCGTAAGCATACGTCATCTGACATAAAATGAACTCAGATCTTCGGGTCACATCTTGGTCGGGGGTGGGAGGTAGGTCAGGGGAGGAAGGTCACGTTACAGAAGCCAATAAGTTAGAGTCCGTATTAGTCATCCTTTTCCAGAAAGTCTCCTGCCACTGCAGCCCCACTGTTTTTTCCTTCCAGCTCGCCTCAAACTGCTGTTAAGCCTTGTGCAAGACAGTTTAGTTTATTGTTGCCTTCCAAAGATGCCTTCAAGATCCCACTTTCATGCGCAAAGTAGTCTGGCAATGCATTTTTCTAAACCCACTTCTCTCTTTCAGAGGGGCTTTGGAACCAACCGCCAATTATTTTTTTAACCCCCTTGGAACTAACCCCCTTGGAACAACTGCATACTGACACATTAAGCAGCTCCCGGCCGTCTCTCCTTATTTGTGAATGGGGTTCTCTCCCTCTGCCTTTCCACCTCACGAAGCCGTTTGTCAGCTCCAAACAGGATAATGCACAAGGAGGCCAAACGGCTGTGATGTTGGAATCCTCATTGCCCTGAATATTCCATGATGATAACAATGGCCCTAATATTCCATGATGATAAC